>PVJA010026338.1:0-29779 GCA_004027025.1 Myocastor coypus | reverse complement strand
TAGGTGGAGGTGGAACTTTGGGATTGAGTAGTCCTGGTAGGCTCGTGTACCGGAACGGTTGCCAAACGGGCTATTTGATGGGTTCAGTGCTGGAGCATGGGCTGGAGGGGTTCAAAAAAAAAAAAAAGGGGGGGGCGGGGAAAGGGAAGGCAGGCCAAGGATCCTGACTGAGCTGGCACGCGGGCTCAGCTCCCAGCGGTGGGGTTTGGGCTGGGCTGGGACAGGAAGTTAGTCGCAGGAACGCAGAGGCGGGGCAGAGGGGCGCAGGGGCTTACCCGCGGCGAGTGCGCAGGCTCAGCTCCCAGCGGTGGGGTTTGGGCTGGGCTGGAACAGGAAGTTAGTCGCAGGAACGCAGAGGCGGGGCAGAGGGGCGCAGGGGCTTACCCGCGGCAAGTGCGCAGGCTCAGCTCCCAGCGGTGGGGTTTGGGCTGGGCTGGAACAGGAAGTTAGTCCTATGTGGTTTTTGGATTTGGCTGTATTGATGGAGTGTATTACGTTCATTGATTTGCATATTTTGGATCATCCTTCCATTATTCTTGGGATGAATTCTACCTGGTCATGATGAATAATCTTCTTAATGGTTTGTTGTATTCTATTTGCTAGGATTTTATTGAGGATTTTTACATCTATGTTCATGAGAGAGATTGGCCTGTAGTTCTCTTTATTAACTTCATCTTTCTCTGGTTTTGGTATCAATATAATACTTGCTTCCAGGGCCAGGCGTAGTGGCACACTCCTGTAATCCCAGCACTTGGGAGGCTGAGGCAGGAGGATTGGTGCGAGTTAAAGACCAGCCTGGGGTACAGAAGTGAGTTCAAGGCCAGCCTGAATTGTATAGAGACCCTATCTCAAAAAGACAAAACAGGTAATAATACTTGTTTCTAGGAATGTTTTTTGGAGTATTGTTTCCTTTTCAATTTCATTGAACAGTTTGAGGAGTATAGGGATTATATCTTCTGTAAATTTCTTATAGAATTCAGTTGTGAATCCGTCAGGACCTGGACCTTTCTTTCTTGATTGGTTTTTTAATTATATTTTGTATTTTATTGACTGTTATTGGGTTATGAGAGTTCTTATGTCTTCTTGATTCAGTTTTGATAAAGTGTACCTTCTAGGAATGTGGCCATTTCATCTCTGTCTTCAATTCTTTAAGAGTAAAGATTCTCAGAGTAGCTATTGATGATCCTTTGGATCTCCACTGGGTCTGTGGTAATGTGACCTTTTGCATTCCTTATTGCTTGAATTTGAGTTTTTACTTCTTTTTGGTGAGATTATCTATGGGCTTATCAATTTTTTTAAATCTTTCAAACAAACTTTTTGCTTCATTAATTCTTTGTATTGTTTTCTTCATCTCGACTGAGTTAATTTTTGCTCTAATCTTTATAATTTAATCCCATCTTTGGGCTTTGGGTTTTGTTTGCTCTTTTTTTCTAGATGATCTAAGTTCAGCATTTGGGTATTTGTTTCTTTCCACTCTGTTTTCTTAATGTGTGAGTTCAGAGCTATAATTTCCCTTTAGGAACTGCTTTCATTGCATCCCATAAATTCCAATAGGTTGTGTTTGAACTTTCAGTAAACTGTAGATATTGTAATTTCCACTGTAACCCATTGGTTGTTGAGGAGGGTGTTATTTGATTTCTATATATTTCTGGATTTTTGTGATTTCTTTTGTATTTATTTCCAGTTTCATTGTACTGTGATCAGGTAATATGCATGGGATATTTTCTATTTTCTTGCATGTACTTAAGCATTATCTATGGACTAGTATGTGGTCTATTTTAGAAAATTCCCCATGTGCTGCAGAAAAAAAAAATGTGTATTCGAAGTAGTTGGGTGGAACACTCTGTTTGTGTCCACTAAGTCCCGTTGTTCCAAGTTCTGGTTCAGTTCTGCTACTTCTTTGCTAATTTTTGTCTGCTTGACCTATCTTTTTGGGATAAAAGGGTGTTAAGGTCTCCTATTAATATTGTGGTATTGGATGTTAGATTTTTCATGGCCATTAAGTGTTGTCTTGTATACCTCAGTGCTCCCATTTGAGTGTGTATATATGTATGAGTGTTACTTCTTCGTCTTAAACTGTTCCCCTGACCAGTATATAATGACTATCTTTATTTCATTTGATCATTCTTGTTTTGAAGTTCAGACTATCTGCAAACAGGATTGTTACCCCTGCTTATCTCTGAGGTTCTGGGGCATGTAGTATTAATTTCCATCCTTTGAGTTTCAGTCTATGAATTTCTTTATGAGTTATCTGTGTTTCTTGTATATAGCATATTGTTGGATTTTGCTTCTTAATCCACTGTGCCAGTCTGTTTTTGTATTACAGAATTAAATTCATTTACATTGATGGTTATAATTGAAATGTATTGACTTATGTTTGACGTTTTTTTACCTGCTATAAACATGCCCCATTCACACAAGCCTTAGTATAATGAAAATTACAATTTGAAAAATCCTGTATCATTTATGTAATGTTATCAACAAAACTGATAAATTCCCTTATATTTTGATTTTTGTGAGGACTTTTCTGAGTTACAGATGTATCCAAATTATAAACAATGCTTAATCTATTTTTTCTTTTTTCAGTAGCAAAAAGAATCAGAGTCAATACTCCATTGACCCAGCGCTGGTTGTCCTTTCGTACTTCCACCCATCAGAGGGTGTATCAGATATGTCTTTCTCCAAAAGTGCAGACAGCAACATGCAAATGGGCAGCGTCCCCTCCAACCTGAGAAAACCAAGGGCAAGAATGCCCGAAGGAGATATAGCAGACCTAGAGGACATCGTCCAACCTGAGGAGCCAGAGCTACTCATCAATGAGGAAGCAAAGGAAGCCACCAATTAGGAAGCCAACAACAAATAGATACTATCCTCTTGTGACTCACCAGCGATGTTTGTCTTCACCATTAATGTTATAATTTTCAAACTACCGAGACAGTCAACATTTTCTGGAGTATAAACTTCTTACCACTCAAAAGCAAATAATTATGACACAGAAATTGATATGGAATCAGATTTATTCAGGGGCAAATAACTTGGAAGACAGAGAAGGGGGTATTGTCCTCTAGGCTCTCTTCAGGAAATTCAGGGAGCAAATTTGCTTTAATGGGGCATGCTGAGAAAGTTTTCAGAATGATGGGCCTGCCTTATAATTTTCTGGAATATCCCAGTGCACCCAACCACCTTAGGTTATTTCTAGTTATTTCTAGACAGAATTTTTTTCCATGTTAAACTGCATAGGTGTTTGCCTCGTTTGTAGTAGCTGAGGAACAAGATAGAAGAACAAGAAAGAATATCACATATTCTGGTATTATCTAAAGATCCTTCAATGTTCTAAGTTCCATAATTCTAAAGAGAGATTGTTTAGTAGTTAACACCTTAACCATTCAGACTGAGCTTCTCTTTTGGATGTTGAACAAAAGAGGAGATGTCCGAAGGATGGGAGAGGGGAAACTACATTGTGGAAGGGTAAAGGGAGTGGCTATGAAAGGAACTCTGCTGAAGACAACTCTCAGACGAATGGTAGTATTATAACGCTCCATTGCTGGTCATGCTTTCATTTCCATGGGAAACTGAGAGTTGACCATATTCTGGTTACTTCCTGGTGAGGGGGAGGGAACAGTGGGGACTTCTGTGTTGGCTTTGACATGGGGAAATGATACTTCTTAATATACTTGCTTCTCCCTGTAGGGAAGAAGTGGTCAAAGTAACCTTTCCCTATAATTTATATATATATATATATATATATATATATATATATATATATATATATATGATACTTTTAAACCCTAAATAGACTCTATTACGAGTTTTAATCCTAATTTTAAAATTCCTTCAAAAAATAGGTCTGTTCTCAAGAGTGTTAGAAATTCTTTTGTGATTCCTAGAAAAACAAGGCTTGCTGCTCCAAAGTCTGTTGGACCCATGGAACCTGTTGTCCATTTTCTTTTTTGGTCTAATTTTATTAATTCTAATTTCCACTTTGTACAAAGTATTTAATGTACAGTAGCAGGTGTATTAACAACTAAACAACTAGTCCATGTCCTCCCAAGACATTATCTAAGATCATTCTGTGACCTACTACCATTTTTTTTTTCTTTTGTGGTCTGGGGCATTGAAGGCACTTCATTTTGAATCATTTAAACATTTTTGTTTTGTTTTATTTTATTGAAACAAGGATTGTTATGTAGTAGAAGCTGGCCTTGAACTCACTATGTATCCCAGGCTAGCATCAAACTTGTGGCAGTCCTCCTGTCTCATTGTCCCAAGTGCTGGAATTACAGGCACATGCCACCATGCCTGGCATATAATTTTTTTTTTATTTTGAGACAACGTCTCACTAAGTTGTCCATATTGGCCTTTAACTTGTAATTCTCCTGCATCAGTCCCCAGAATACAGGAATTGCAATTTTTATGAGCGAAATATATTTATTGGGGGAAAGAAAGCTTCTGTCAGAGAAAGAGACAGAAGAAGGGGACCCTGAACAGGTTGTCCACTGGAATTACAATTGTATACCACCATGCCCAGCTACATGACACCATTTTTGTCAAAGACACTGGAGATTAATATCCTCATAATTACAACTTGGTTATGTGTCCTTTCTAAAAAAAATTTGAGCTACGGTGCTAAGGTGCAGGTCCAGGCAGGATTTGAGAGGGGACTGAAAGGATGCCCCACCTGTGGGTGTTGCTTCACTCTAGAGTGAGATATCGAAGGCTCCTGGGAGTTCATTTCCAGGAGGGAAAGGGCAGGGTGGCCCATCAAGGGGGTGGGCACATTGTTTTTATCCATTCTGTTGAGTTCACTTTAGTACATAAGTGGCACCCCCCCATGCAACCTTGAGTAGTGTTTTAAGGACACAGACCTTTCAAATAAGGCTGTACCAAACCTGTTAATGCATCCTCACCATGACGCGACCCTTTGCACAGATATCTGAAAATTGGATATTCCAGGGATGCACCAAGTTTCCTGAGGTGCACATATTTTCCATAGTGAATGTTTTAGTGAAGGCCCATTCCTGGCCACATCCTTCATCCTTTGCAATGTAACAAGGTTTAAATTTAGATAAGTGCGAATAGGATGCCAAAGCCCTAAGAAGCTCCTCCTACCTAGCAGCTTTGCATCAGTTCCTTTAGCTTTCTGATTCCCTCTAGTCATGTGGAATTGCCCTGCTGGGGTAAGCGACAGTGCACAATGTTGCTCTCAGTCTAGTAGAGTCTAGTAGAGTAACTGCTTCAAGTAGGGCCAGGCTTTTTTGTTTTGTTTTGTTGTTAGAGAGCTTTTTTTTTTTTTTTTTTTTTTTTTTTTTTTTTTTTTTTTTTTTTTTTTTTTTTTTTTTTTTTTTTTTTTTTTTTTCTTTTTCTGTATTTAAGACAGGGGCTACAGGGTCTTACTACACAGATTGGACTCATAGTGATTCTCCTGTGTTCAGCCTCCCAAGTGCTGGGATTACAGGCATGTGCCACCGTGCCCAGTCTCAGTTGCCATCTCTGTGCACCCTGGAAGTGTAGCCAGCAGGGCATGCCAGGGATCAAACCCTAGCCGCTGCGGTCTGCTGAAGCAAGCGCTTTAGTGTGCTGAGCTATCAGGCAGGCCTGAGCCAGACTTTCTCAGACATTTGTTGTCTTGATTTCTTGAATAGCTCTCTTTCCTCTCTTTCTAAGGCTCCTAAGTCCATACTTAGAAGCAGCATAGATGTGTCATCTTTCCTTGTAAAATCTAAAGCTCTAGCAAGTGCAGTTCACCTTTCTGTGCAGAGATGAGAGAGCATGGGCTTCCGGTACCCTTCCAGCATCATGCAGCACACCCAGCTCTGTGTGGCTGTCCTTCTGAGAAGCCACTCACAGATGAATGGTTTCCACTCACAAGCTGTCACAGTTGACCTGATGAACCCAGTCTGCTCGAATGATCTGTGCTGAGAATTTGTAAGCAGCTGTATTCCAAGTCAGACTCACTTTCTGTTATTGAGAGCAAATTGTTGGAGTTTTGGCTGTTGTGCTTTTGAAGACACCATTTAGTCCAATAACACAGCCTGGCAGTTGCCCATAGCTGTCAGTCAGTGGGCTCATTTTGTAATGATGGAGTCAGTGCCTGATGAAGCACAAATACCATCAGTCTTTTTTTTTCTTTTGTCCTTTTGAGACAGGGTCTCACTATGCAGTTCAGGCTGGCCTTGAGCTCACTTTTGTAGCCCAGGCTGGTCTCGAACTTGCACTGATCCTCCTGCCTCAACCTCCAAAGTGCTGGGATTACAGGAGTGCGCCACCACGCCTGGCTACCATCAGAGTCTTGTGCAGTGAACTTATGCACCTTATGCAGTATGTCCCAAGTGGCTGTGACTACTTTGAGATGGGATGGCCATCTTCTACATTCTGGTTGTTTGTGGAAACATCCAGTTGAGATGATTCTCTGGGCATGAGAATGAGCATCCTAAACCTCTGCTCTACCCCTCATAAACAACTTGAAAGGCTTTCACAGCATAGGAAGCCACAAGGCTGCACTGATGCTAACTGTCAGTGCTAGACATTTGCTGGCACTCAGCAGTCCTATGTAAGGGCTCTGAGCCTGGCCCTTCTAACCCTTCACAAAGAGGTTCAACCAGAATCCAAAAGCAGAAACCCAATTCCTCAGAATTCTGCCATGTGCCCAATGTTATAAAAGCTCTCAAGTCTTGAACAAACCCACATCTGTTTGTATCAGGCCCCATTAAAGGCAGAACTGGCGTATTATTGGGTGATCTACAAGGCTGACAGTTCATAGTAGAGAAATTTCTGCAATAACATCTCATGTTTCTAAGCGTCCTTGAGAGCATACTGGTCCTTCTGAGGTGTCACAGTTCCCCCAGTTAATACAATATTTATCAGCTGTGCGTGTTGTGGCCATCTGCCTGGGGGACTCTTCTTTCAACCCAGAATTACAAGGCAGAGTTGAGAGGAAAACATTTACTGTTCAGAGCAAATACAAAGCTCCCAATACTAGGAAATCAAGCAGATTGTCACAGAGTTTCTTTAAGGATTTTTATATACAAAGATGATTACTGTGCAGACCAGTATGGGCCAACTAGGGGTCAGCCTATGGGGTTACAAACACAAATGTCTGGCTAGAAGTGGGCCAACTGGAACTCAAGGCTAACCACACTTTTATAGGAACCATTAGTTCTAGCTTTTCTAAAAGTAACAGCACAGGGACTGGAGAGGTAGCTTGGTAGAGTAAGAGCTTGAGAACCACAAGGTCCTGAGTTCAATTCTCAGTTCCATAAATGAATGAATGAATAAATAAATAAATAAATAATCAGCACTAGCAGAACAAAGGCACTCTTCAGAGGGATATAAACAGACACTTAGTGCTACTGGTTGTCTGTCGCTGTTTTTGTCACAGTCAGGCAGGAGGATCCCACCAATTTCAGATAGGAGGATCCTACTAATTTAGCATGAGACCCTTGTTGAACAGGTGCCAGAGCCCCAGCCTCAGCCAGAGGGTCCCCATCCTGTGGTCTGACCTTTGGTTAGCCCTCAGTCCCAGATTGTGTTGCCATGGTGTGTGGTCCTTTACCTTAAAGCACTTAGAACGGCTCCTGGGGTTGGCTGTGATGGCCAGGAGAACAGGAAGCACTTGCTTTAGAGCTGGGAACAAACTTGTTCCAGACTCCCCAAGGGTTTCAGTGCTTCGTGCCCTGGGAAAAGAACCTGAAGTGCCAGTTCTAATTTCTTCTTTATTCCTCCTTCCTGTCAAACATGCTGGTGGAGGTGGGTCCCTTCAGGTTGCTATTTATGGGCATTTGAGGGTGGTCACACAGTTTCTGAAACACTGGGTAAACAGAGATCGGCTCCAGAGACGATGGAGAGGAGGGAAAGTGTGAGCTGGCAGAGAGGGCGTCCCACCCATCCCTCCAGGGAACCTCCTGCCCTGAGTGCCCTCCCCTCCCCTCTCACCTTGGAAGGAGCTGCTGATGCCCATTGAGCACACCAGGCACCTGCTATGCTCCCTACAGGCGTAACCAGTCTGATCCAGGCCAGGCAGAGGCTCCAGCCAGAGAGTAGTAGGAGAGGAATAAGGCTCTTGTGTGGCCTCCCAGAATGTCTGATGAGGTCTGCTTCAGGCAGGCAGGCATCCCATGAAGCTCCATGAACAGTATTCATGGATTTCCATGCGCGGGATGCCTGTGTAATCTTACATGGTTGGATGCTCCCTGGCTTCCCCATCCCCATGTGGGGTTACTGTAAGGGGCTTCCTGTGCTCTTACAAAAGGTAGGTGGGCTCTCCAATGAAGGGGTAGGATGAGAGCCAGCATGTAGACCTCTGTTAATTTCTGTGAGGACATAGTCATTACCAAAATCAGCCTTTCCTACAGTCTGGTGGCCTGTGATCCCAGCACTTAGAGAGGCTGAGACAGGGCAACTCAGTGAAATCCTGTCTCAAAGTTAAAAGGAGGAGAGGCAGGAGGAGGAAAAGGGTGGGGCTGGGATGTAGCTCATTGGTAGAGGCTCTTGTGTTCCATAGCTGGGGCCTGAAAATAATATCACCTTGAGAGGTGTTCTCAAGCACCTCTCAACCTGGGGAGGATTTACATAAGCATACTCCATGGTAGCTTCTGGAGAGAAGGAAAGATTAAACAGTGTAATACTGTGGGTTTTCTGATAGTATCACAACCCACAGTGGTTGGGGTTTTTTTTTAAATGTACATACATATGTATTAATATTCTTTTTGGAGACATGTTCACAGAAAGATTATGATACAATACTGTGCCTATCATAAAAGTTTTAAGAGCAAATTTTAAAAGTTCAAAATATATTTCCTGCAAACTTTTAAAAGCAGTCTTACAATTAGTCAACTACATGCTCAGTACATGTGATATTTTAAGCCTAAAGAGTAATTTTATGTTTTTTATTTTAAGGAGAAAATAAAACTGAATTTCAAAACAGGATAGTAGGAAATTCACAATGGTTATTATATTGCATACTGTTATCGTCAAAGTAGTTGCTCATACATCATCTTGTGAATTTTTGTTAATGTATTATGCGAGCTATATTTTCCATTTGCTCAGAAAGATAACTTATGTAATCCTTTTGGAACCTTTCTTTTTTAATTTTATTCATTTCAATGAGAAAGAAATAACAGTTTCGAAACAGGGTAGTAGGCCAGTTATAATAGTTAATACATTGTATAGTAGTTGTTCAGAGTACAAGATGCTGACATGATATCTTTTCTAAACACTCTTAGCACAAGACTTTCCATTTATTAGGAGAAAGTAGCTGTATAAATAGTCCAATAGTCCATAATAGTAGTAGGTTCTCAGCAGAACTGGCAGTATCCAAGGCTGTTAACTTCAGCCTTTCACAGCTCAGCATATTAAGAGGTCTTTATGTCATATACCTCGTAATTAGACTTTTCTGCTGGATGGTTAAGACCAAGCTAAAGCAACACTTATATTACAAAAAAATATAACTTTTATATCTGACAAGGTCAGTCAAATCCCCTCAGGATTTACCTTGAAACCATGTTCAACGTTTTGCAGAACTTTTGTCCACGTCAGCTGTCTGGATGGGTCATGGCCATTGCTTGACTAGTTTGCTCTCTGTGAAAGCCTGAGAAAATGTTTCCTCTCTAGGTGACTCTCCTTAGGGACATGACACATCATCGATCCCTTTCCTCTGTAGCCTCATAATCTCCTTGAACAGAAAATCTGTAGGATATTACAGCACAGGTTCTCTTATGTCCTGGGGCTTTTCGAAGCTTTCTGCTCTGTAACATCTTCAGAGCTGACAGTCTGTTAGATTTGTTTTCTGTTCATGCTAAAGTGTCAGTTGGTGGTTTTGTGAACTGGTCGGGAATTAACAGGTCAAATCCCTGGTTCCACAAGAGAAAGAAAGAAAGAAAGAAAGAAAGAAAGAAAGAAAGAAAGAAAGAAAGAAAGAAAGAAAGAAATTAACAGGTCCTAAACATTTTGTGAAATTTATATTAGACACTACCCTCATCTGGCAAATAAAAGTTGTTAACATTCTTTTTACTGGCATGTGCATGATGATGTTATTAGAAGACACTTTATAATTTTCCTGCTTTAAACAGAATGTTTATGAGTTCTGCTTGTAGTTTTTTCACAAATAGATTTTACAAAAAACAAAGTAGTTGCTCAAATGACAAGATATAGACATGCAAAAACTGATCAATGTAAGCACAAACTATTTTTTTTTTACAAACTATTCTTTTAAATGAACTAATAGAAATTACTGGCATAACCTTTCTGCATCCCTTCTTTTTTCTTTTTCCCCATCCCAGTTGCTCTCTCTTTTTGAGCAATTTCTTTCCCTTTTACAGTATCTACTGTACATTTTGGATCTTTTTCATTCCTTTACTTTCATACACTAGAGAGATAATACAATGTTTACACACATAAGTCTGGTTTATTACACTTACGAGAATGGTATCTAGTTGCATCCACTTATTTGTAAAAGCCCTAGGTTTGTGGTTTTCGTAGCTGAGTAATACTCCATTGTAAAAAATACCACAGTCCTTAGTTGATGGGTATTTGAGGTTTTTCCAAGATGTATGACATCTTGATATATGACAAATGTTATGACAAATTGCACTGCTATATCACGGGTGCACATAGATTGCCACATTATGGTTTGAATTCTTCCAGGAGGATACCGAGAAGGGAATAGCAGGATGGAACGGGACCTCTAAGCCTAGATGTGAGGAGTCCCCACGCTGATTCCCACAGCAGTAGCTCCGGCCTGCGCTCCACTTGCAGCGCTGTTGGGCCCTACTTTCCAATTCGCAGCAGCGAGATAAACCAATGCATTTCCAGGAGGTCACCAGAAGTTGCCGGCCCTTCCAGGATTACTGAAGGAGAAATTAAATCCTCCTGTGATGCTTGGGACGGCTCCCATTCTCATCCCACTGCACTCCGCCTTCCTTCAGCAGATTGCCTTCCCACCGCACTGTTTTGGTTTTTGTTGTCAATTTTTCATTTCAAATTGTATTAGTGTACAGATGTGGTGCATAATAAATGCATTCATCGTGGGAAATGAGTGCACCTCCATGCCACATCTTGTCTTTTATCCTCCCCATGCACCTCACGTCTCCCCATTCCTGGATCCCCCTCCCATTACCACAAATTCTAGCTCACCATTTTCCTAACATCTTTTATTTCCTCTTCAAATTGCTTACACTTTAGGTTTCTCATGTAAGAGAAATCATACTGTACTTGACCTTCTGTATCTGATTCATTTCACTTAGCAGTGTGTTCTCAAAGATGCACACATTTTCCTACAAATGAGTTCAGTTGCCTTTCTAATAGAGACTGAATGCTAAACCGAAAGACTGTGAAATCTGGAGAAGGCATACTGCAGAACAAGGAAGCATGTATGTTTTCAAAACTTGTGGGTTCAATAAAATAAACTTAGAGTCATAAGATGCATAATTGGGCCTCTCGTCTCATGTAAAATCTGTCATGCAGGAGAAGGGAATGGTGTTTATGTTGCTCTACAAATGATGTAGGAAGTTGTGTCTCGGAAAGAGTGAGGAGGAGCTGATTCTCAAACTAAACACCCAGAAGGGGCTGCCTGGGTGCCATGTACAGCTGCTGCCTCAAGACTTGTCATGATCCTGGATTTCCTCAGGAGTGTGGAAACCAGTGTTTTGGACTTTTGTGGGTGAGCTGATTCTCAGAGTCTTATGATAGTTGGGAGCAGGGTGTACTTTATGTCTGAAGCCTTCTTTAGCCTGAGAATATTTAGGCTCACTAAACAAAGGACAGACCAGTACTTTAAGTAAATGTTCTTGTGGGTAGAGGAGATGTACAAGCCTATGACTCCGTAAGCATCTGTGCAAGTAGACAGCTAGCTGTTTGAACTACTCCAGATTGTCACTGTTTGGCAATAAAGAGGTGAATAACTTATATCCAAACTATGTTTTATTCCACAGAGTGTAATAGCTATCTGTAAGTCAAACTGGACAATCAACACATAATAGACTGGATCAAAACACAGGGTAAATTTTTGGTGAGATGTTCTACTGCAGAGGGCATTGCCATTATCCCCCCCTCCAAGTTATAGTCCCCTCCTTGGAACACACAGGTCTCATCATTTTTGAAGTTCTGGATGGTGTCTTTCGGAAGTGACTTTAGTTGCTCTGCTGTAACTGCCTCTACATCCTGAGCTGATTCAAAACATTTACCCTTCGTGGTCCTCCTGACTTTGGGGAAGGTCCAGGGTACCACAGTTCCAGATCCAGGGAATAGGGAGGTGAGGCCACACTGTCATGTTTCACAGGCCTGCTCTTCTGCTAAACGGCCTTACGCAGCAGTGTTCACTGTATTCTCATTAACCTTGTGAACACTTGTACAAATGAAAGAGTGGTTCAACTGCTTTAGAAAGGGGCAAGAACAATGGGATAGATGTAGTTGAAGCAAAGAAATTTATTGTAAAGGAGAACTAGTGAAAATGTGTCTTTTTACTGTAATAATTTTTTTTTTTTTTTTTTTTTTTTTTTTTTTTTTTTTTTTTTTTTTTTTTTTTTTTTTTTTTTTTTTTTTTTTTTTTTTTTTTTTTTTTTTTTTTTTTTTTTTTTTTTTTTTTTTTTTTTTTTGCAGGACTGGAGTTTGAACTCATGATCTTGCACTTGCCAGGCAGGCACGGTCCCATGGAGCTATCTCCCTGGCCCCTGTAATAACATTCTTACATTTAAGCACTCATTGTATGTTTTGGCCACACTCATTATAACCAGGATGAGTGTATTCTCATCAGTCACAGGAATGAGCTAGACAGTCAAAGACACGAACAATAGTCATTAGTATCACTCACTTATTTTTTAAGAAACGATCACTTAATAAACAGTTCCTGCATTTAAAATTGTTTAGCAGAGTTAATATCCAGGGAAGAAGTTACGTGCCCAGGATATACTAGAATCAGCATTTCATTCTATGTCATTTTGAAAATAAAATTTATTTTTCATTGACAGCACTAAGTTTGACTATGGAAGAACTCAAAATAATAATAATAATGATAATAATAATAATAATAATAACAATAGAAAACCCTGACACAGTAAAACAGGTGCAAGGAAGAGAATAAAGAGCCTCTCCAGATGATAGTAGCATTTCAAGAAGATACCAAAGCCCTCTGACCTTTCTATGTCAAGATCTTACCAAAGCCACCCTGCCCCAAGAGAAAATGCACATGTGTGTGTGCACACATGCACAGGTACACACACACACACACACACACACCTGAAGTTTATAATAAAGACACTGCTAAACAGATTAGTGGAGTTTTTGCTTACCTTTCTTCTCCTTAGCCTGAATTTCTTTCTCCTATGCATCTTTCTGTGCATATTCTCCAAAACACAATAGTTTTTGTGTATATGTTGCTGGCCATGTGCTTGGGGTTGTTTGCTGGCTGCTGCCCAAATTAGAGGAGGGCATTTATTTAAAGTTAGCACTGAGGATTTGGGGGGTGCATCATTTATCCCCTGTCCAAGTGTGCAAAGGCTTTTTACAACAAGGAGCAGAGTGAGGGGGATACGCAATGAGAAAGCACAGATCTGCAGACTTGCTTTATCACTCCATGGCCGCTACTCCTGGGATGGGAGCTGGCCCGACATCTGTATATTCTGTTACTTCCCCTTGCTGAAGAGAGGAGGGGGTATTGATTGTATGCTTAGAGGGTGTAAGCTTAGGGAAGCTGCTAAAAGAAAAATATCTGTCTCTTAAGGTTCAATTTGCTGTGCTGTTTGCACAAATAATTTTAATAATATATTACAACTGAGCTCTGTAGGTAGCTCAGTGGTCTAAGCACCTGCCTGGCAAGTGCAAGGACCCAGATTCAAGCCCTGGTACCACATGCTGTGCCAGCCCTGGCACAAGGTGTCATGGAGCACACTTGTAATCCCAGTGCTGGGGAGGCTGTGACAGGAGGATCACTACAAGTCCAAGCTGCATAGCAAGACCCTGTAACAAACAAACAAATAAATAATGTATCACAATGGCAAAGCAAATGACTGGTTAGCAATCTATCTTGTAAAGTTGACAGTTGCCAGAGTCTATGATGTCATATACAGTAACGTAGCTGACTTTCCAAATTAGAGAACAGTTTATAGGAATTTATGCTTGTGAAGTTATCCCACCTCAATGCTGCTTGAGAATCTTGTGCTATTTATTTACACCGTCACATGTTGCTCAGGTGTGGCCTTTCTAGAAACATGCTGCCCTTGCTTCACTGTACTGATCTTTTTCCCCATGAGATTTTAAAAAAGTAAACTATGTTGTATTATATGAAGAACTTCAAGCCCACAAAGAGGAGAAGAGTGTCTCCTGCCGAATCTGGTGGTAACCCCACCAGCTTTGCTGACTCAAACAGGGGGGGCATCTAGTTTCTTATCTCTACCTGTCCCAAATCAGCGCATGCCTTATTTCCAACTTTATTTCCTTAAAATATGCCTCCGTAATCCACCAGGGGGCAAAAGTGGGAATCAGTAAATTGATTTTTGGATTCAGAGTCCAGAGTTCTCACCATCCCACCACGGAACCCATGTAATCAATTGATTTCTGATGGCAAGCACTTCTCATGCCCAGTCCCCCTTATCTACGCTTTTTTATTAAAAGCAGATATATGTCGTTGCAGAGCCTGTAACCATTGCTTTCATTGTTTACAGATCTATGGGCTACAAATTCACTTCCCTGTATAATTAATTGTAGTAGTTAAATCAAGAGTTGGCTGTGCTTTCGGTAGTCATTTGTGGGCACGCACAGAGTGGTTAAACTTTCGAATTATCTGACGTGCACATTCCCAAATGGGGCTGGGTTAGGTGCCGCAGCCTGTGGCCTGGTCTCTCCTGCTGGGTACAAATGTCTTTCAGCACTGCTTTCACCCCCATGCTTTTTGTACTGTTGTGCTTTGGGTTGGCATCTTCACCAAACTTGAGATGCTGTCCTGTGTTCCTGAAGGTAAAAGTCCTGGACAGAGGAAACACCAGCTATACACACTCTGTTCAGGATGAGTTGTCACTCTTGGCTGTGTGTATGTGAAAAATGGTGCCCTTAAATATGAAACACATAAAACAAAGTTATATATTAAATAACTGATACAAATGTTAGGGCTGTTTTTTAATGTATTTCATTTCTCATAATAAGTGTTGTTATAAAGGTCAGTACTATCCTGATGGGTTTTGTTCTGCATTTTAGTAGATCACTTGCTATTTTTGCTGGTTTGCCAAAGGGACTTTTGTCTTAAATTTCAAATCCCGGTAACTTTACGCGCCCACATTCTATTGTTAGCTGTCTCAGCATCATTTTTAGCTTCCTGTAAAGTTCCATTTTCATAGATTATTTTTCTCTTTTATTTCAAGAAAATTTTCATATGTCCTATGCTTTGATAGTTCAGTTTAATTTCTCATTTATTTCTAAGAATACACCAACCATATCTGCTGTAAGCCATATGTGGTGTCATAAATGGAGTCAATTTGCTGTTATGGTTGACAACAAGGCCCCCAAAGAGCCTCAAGGGACAGAAATTAAAATTAGCCATCATATTAGTTTCTCTTCACTTTTGTTCTCTGTTGATGCCCCACAGCTTTCCACTAGTGAAACCATCAGCAGCCTTTCCAGGGTACCGGGGCCATCACAGTCAGCCATTGTGGACTCCTTCAGGCGCAGGTCCTGATGGCACACGTAGAGGCTGCCCTGCAGGGGCACAGCCTCTGGAAAGGCTACTTCAGAGTGGAGGGAATCCATCACACGGACAGGGTCTCACACTCTGATGAAACTATGGAAAGGTCTTATTATTTTTATCACCTATTTAAGAAATGAGATTTGCCTTCTTTTTAAAAATATCAAGTCTTCATATTGATAGGGATAGTTGAATGACAGAGCTTTGTTTGAAATGATTGCCCGTGTTGTTGGTCGCTAACTACTACTCAAAGAGGAACCCAATTTTGTTCTTTTTAGGGTTTTTAAGTGTTTGAATTTTGTTTACCCCAGAAAAACATAAATATTTCTAACATGTAAGGGAAGATATACATTTTAATAACTATAATAATAACAATTTAAGGCTGATATCTTTATTTTTTTTAAATTTTTTTATTTCATTTATTTTTTTCTTGTTGCAGAACTTTTGTCTGTTTTTATTCACTCATTTTTATGGCCGGTTCAGCCCGTCCTGAGGGCAGGGCTGGTGCAGCATGTGGTGCAGGGGATCGAACTGCGGTCCCTACAGCCGCCCAAGCTTTCCCAAGCAGGCGCTTTAGACCACTGAGCCATCCCGCTGGGCCCCAAAGGCTGATATCTTTAAATTGTACCCCGTATTCATGAATATCACTTCACAAGTTCAGTTTCATCGCCCTTTAGTTGGTGTTGCTGCAAGTGCAAGCTGCCTGCACAAGCCGGGGAGCTCTCACGCTCCCAGAAGGGCTGCTGCTCTCCTTGGGAAGAGATGAAAAGCTGAGGCCCGACCCCAGAACTGCATTTCTCCATGTCCCACTTCACACAAAGCTCTGGAAGTATGGATGCAGGCTTCTTTTTATAATCTGTAATTCCAAAAAACGCCAGATCTGGTGAAGACAAGTATTTTAAATAAACAAACATTTTAAAGATGCTGTTTAATATTCTTATTTTTATTTGAAGATGTGATTAGCATCTCCTTCACTTTTATGTGCATTGTTTATCTTATCCTAGGAAATATTAGATATTTTCTCACACCTAAAAACTGTGCAGATTAGTTTATGCCTTGTCACTTGTTCTGAAGGAAAGCCTCACATGGACCGTAGCTTTCCTACTCTGTCCACTGGAGGGTACATACTTATGTCAAAAGAGAGGACGAGACTTTCAGTAAATAATCTCATCAGTGATGCAATGGTATATCCGGCTTGAGTTAACTCTTGATGTTTGTGGCAATGATTCTTTTTTCAATTCTTGAAGCATTCTGTAGCAGAAAACTTCTTGTTAGTTTTAAATTCTTCCCTTCCTAAAATGTCTTTACTTACAAGCAAAAAGCTGTTGATGTGGGATGTTTGCTTTTCTCCCTGAAAAAGGAGGCAGATGAACTCATTCTAAAATTCTCATAGTCTGTATAGTTCTTTCAAAAAAAATATTTACAGATGGATCTTTTTAATGCCGAGTATACACATATCCTTAATAAATTTTATTTCAATCTAGGTCATTTTCCTAGGATGAGGTCTCTGAGAGACCCTAGGACATTTGCTGAGTTTGAGGACGGTGAAAAACAAACCAAGCTGTGTTCATGCCATGTCAGATTCTGGATTAGAAGCAGTGGAGTGGCAGGAGCAGTGCACTGTGGGGGAACACGCAGGCACTGGTGTGGACTCTGAAGTCTACCCTGGCCTGTGGTGGGTGGAGATTATTTTACACCTTGTGCTTTATTCTGCTTCCAATTATTTGCATTTAAAATTTTCTGTATTAATTGCTTAAGAGCCACATAATGATTTTGGAAAGATAAAAGTAAGTTTGTTATGAAAGTTCAGCAGATATGAGCACAGTACAATAATACATTACTATACAACTAAGAAAGGGACAGCTCCAAAGATGAAAGATCTTACATGCAACAAAATGTTTGTCTGGCAAAAAAAAAAAAAAAAAAAAAAAAAAAATTTTAATTTTTTTTTTTTTTTTTTTTTTTTTTTTTTTTTTTTTTTTTTTTTTTTTTTTTTTTGTCTTTTTTGAGACAGGGTCTCGCTATGCAGTTGAGGCTGGTCCTGAGCTCACTTTTGTAGCCCAGGCTGGTCTCGAACTCACACCAATCCTCCTGCCTCAGCCTCCCGAGTGCTAGGATTACAGGCTTGCGCCACCACGCCCGGCTCATTCTTGATTACTATGTTCAGATAAAAAAATGGGTTAGCGCCAACAGGCCTGTGTGTCTTAGAGCCTATTGGATCTGGCCAAAACCAAGGACACTCTCACAGTGCATTTAAGGCTATAACATTTCTTCCCCCAGGGGAGCTAGGCAGTCTCTCTGTAGAAGGCAGCAGCCAAGGACATTTCAGCAAACACTTGCATTTCACCCACTCTTATCAAGACCTAACAAGACCCAAGAAGAGAAACATCTGTATTTTAGAATTAGTGGCTTCTGTCCAGGATTTAGTTTCAGACTCCAGGAATCCACAGAGTTTCCCACCTAGCTTACAGTCTGTCATCTCTCCCTGGAGTTCCCTGGCCTGGAGGCCCATCTTATGTCTGTGGGGTAGGGTTGTCTTCCTCAGGAGCTAGGAGAAGAGCTTCCCGGCTGCTTTGCTCTTTTCTCTGCATTCTGTCCCCATTTCTCCAACTTCTCATTTTCCTGTCAGTTCCTTCCTGATCCCCAGAGACCTACTTCTTTTCTTCTTTGTTAAGTTGTTGTTTTCCAGGTTTTGGACATTGGCTCTTGAAAAGGCTGGATTTTGCTGCTAATCACCACTCTAACTATATTTCCCCTCTCTAATTCATTAAAAAAAAATCTACTGCACCTGAACTCTGTTAACTTACCTGTGGAGAGAATTTCTTACATCAAAAAATAAAACAGGGGCTGGGGAGATAGCTCTGTGGCACAAGTGCCTGCCTGGCAAGTGCAAGGTCGTGAGTTCAAACCCTGGCCCTACAAAAACAAAAACAACAACAAAAAGACATTCTAGGACTATGGGAAAACAGCAGTGAGTAAGATGGAGCGATATTATGAAATGACAATGAAAACTCTATTTTCTTAGAAAATGCCCAGTTGGCTTTTGTCCATTAAGTGCCTCCTGAACTAAATAAAGAAAGGCATCCATTCAACAAGCCCTTACCACATGCATTCAATGGGCAGATTTGGAGGCGCACAGTAGAAATGTGTTTCTGTAGCTGACTGTCTCCTCTGTAGTGCAAGCTGCTCAGGCAAGACCACTGGATGCCACCACCTTGCCACTGAAGTGTCTGTCTCCTGCCTAGTTTCATCATGGTGAGCTGCCTCACTCTAAGCTACGTCTAAGACCAACCAAGCACTATCTCACTTTTTCAGTGCTTATGTGAAACAAAACGTGGGTTTTCTCTGTAAAAATGTCTTAACAAATACTTTGTTTTATGAATAATATAGGCCCTGCTGAGGAGATAGCTCAGCAGCAAAAGTGCCTGCCTTGCAAGCTGAAGGTCCAGAGTATGATCCCCAATAATAAAAAACAAAAAGAAGGCCGGGTGTGGTGGCGCACGCCTGTAATCCCAGCACTCGGGAGGCTGAGGCAGGAGGATTGATGCGAGTTCGAGACCAGCCTGGGCTACAAAAGTGAGCTCAAGGCCAGCCTCAACTGCATAGCGAGACCCTGTCTCAAAAAGACAGAAAAAAAAAAAAAAGAAGAAAAAGAAGAGCCTTGAAATAATGCAAGATGTACCGCTCTCTCTCTCTCTCTCTCTCTCTCTCTCTATATATATATATATATATATATATATATTCTTTCTATATATATTCTCTCTCTCTCTCTCTCTGTATATATATATATATATATATATATATATATATATATATATATATATATATATGCTGGCTCAGCTTGCCCTGGGGATGGGGCTG
Organism: Myocastor coypus; assembly: GCA_004027025.1. Classification (NCBI taxonomy): domain Eukaryota; kingdom Metazoa; phylum Chordata; class Mammalia; order Rodentia; family Myocastoridae; genus Myocastor; species Myocastor coypus. The sequence continues at coordinate 10,251 of PVJA010026338.1, read as the reverse complement.
GTGCAGCATTCCAGGGATTGAACTGCGGTCTCTGAAGTTGTCTAAGCATGAGCTTTAAACTGCTGAGCCATCTCACCAGCCCTCATTACTTCTTATAAAGTATAACTCAATAATCTATGTGCCAGAATTTTGCAGGACATTTCAACTGAATCTCACTTTTTCTGACTGGTTTCAAAGATATTATGATTGAAGTTATAAAAAAGATACAATATTATAATTTTAAAAGTTAAAAGGTTTGTTCACATTATGTTCAATATTAATGAGTCTTTTGGAACCAGTAACGAACATTCATTTTTTTAATGTATTTAGTACAGGGTCTACAGGATTTCACTACACAGATTGTCCTCGTAGTGATCCTCCTGTTTTCAGCCTCCTATGTGCAGGGAGGACAGGCACACACCACCATGCCCAGTCTCAGTTTCCATCTCAGCCTGCCCCAGGGGCGAGGGCCAGCACAGCATGCCAGGGATCAAACTCCAATATTCTTTTATGAAAAATATATTTCTTAACTTTCAAAAAATCATAAAAGACTTTGAAATACTAAAAACCATCATAGGATCAAAAATAGTTTTAGAACCAGCCAGATAGCTTAATAGACTAAAATGCCTGTTGAGGCAGGCACAATGATCTGGGTTTAATTCCTGACTTGCCATTTTGGCCCTGCCTCTAGGGTGCGCTGAGACGACAATTGAGACTGGGCGTGGTGTCCTATGCCTGTAATCACAGCACTTGGGAGGCTGAAAGCAGGAGGATCACTACGAGTCCAATCTGTGTAGCAAGATCCTGTAGACCCTGTACTAAATACACTTTTAAAAAAATAAAATAAAATAGTTTTATGATGGAGTCACAAAGAATTGAGAACTCCTGCCCAGAATTCTGACTCTCATGGGCAGTGACATCATAGTGCCCTAGTCTTCTGACCTGAAGAACTGCAGAAAGAGAGCTCTGAGGAGACACAGTAAAACACTGCATAAGGCACATTATGCTCCCAACAAATTTTAGATTGTTTATTTTTTTATTGGGGTTTTTCTGCTCAGGGATTAACAATTGGAAGCTCATCACAGAAGGTTAGTAAGTACTTCGAATTTCATGGAAATAACAGATAAGAAGGATAACCCTTCATCATGGGAAAACTGGTATGGGAAAATTTTCTAATAATTAAAAGTTAATTGCTGGAAATGTGGTATGAGGCATATTGTAATTTGCTATCACAGGGAAAAATAAAAAAATAATCTATCATAAACTATTTGAGAAGCTTTACTACAGTGACATGACATGATATCTTTAGATGCAGTGGAAAATCATAAAGAAGAAAATATGGCAAATGATTTTAATGAACATGAAGGAAGGACTACAGATACTAACCTTCCTGCACAAGAGGGACAAATGAATATGGATAGTTTTCCTACTGATGATACAAGTGACCATCAATATAAAGATATAAGACAATGTAAGTTTTTACACTTAATAGAAATATATAAAAATCATATGTAAAACATTATTATACTGGCTGATCCATTTGATCTCTCCTTTCTAAATTTCCATAATGATAACTTACAGTAAGTAAAGTGAAATCCTTGTGTTACTCCATTTTTTTATAAGATACAGAGTTTAAGAAGGCTCTGTTGGTAATTATTTCCAACTACATTAGTTCATCGTGCTATGGGGATGATTTTCTCACACTGACGAAAGCTGACATAATGATAATCAACTAAATGACTATGTGCTTGATGATGCCTACCAGTCTCTTGAGGCTGCTGCAACAGGGTAACACCATGAGCAGTGCAGGGCTTTAGACTATGGGCATCTATGCCCCCACAATTCTCTAGACCTGGAAATCCAAAACCAGAGTTTGGTTGGTCAAATAAATTCTCTCCCGATGCACTAGGTGAGGACCTTCCTTGCCTCTCCCAGCTCCTGGGAGCCCCAGAGCCTTCCAGGAATCCCTATGTGGTGACTGCACTGCATCAGTCTCTCCTCGCTCTCTTCACGTGGCTTCTCCCTGCATGTTCCTGCCTGCAAGTCCCTCTTCCTGGAAAGATATCAGTCACATCCTATTAAAACCTCACCTACTCCAGCAGGAGTTCATCTTAATTATGTCTTCAACCATTCTATTCCCAAATTAGGTCATGTCTGAGGTTTCAGGTGTTAGGACTGAGACTTCTATATATTTGGAAGGCCTATTAAAATTTAGTTTACAACTCACAATGATAGCAACATTGAGAATTTTCTCTTAGAGCCAGGGATCTGGCTCTGTGGCACAGCACCTAACCTAGAGAGCACAAGGTCACATGTTCAATTACTGGTACAAAAAAATAGAATTTTCTTTTAGGCTATTGCTTATCTTTGCAAATTTCAGTATCTTTAATAGAGAAATTTCCCATTTTCATAAAACTAATTCTGTTGACGAATTCCTTTATCATTTCTGCATTACCTTGCTTAAACATGTCTTTTCCAATCCAAGATATCAAGTTATACTTTTAATTTTTTGTAATAATTTCCCATTATGTTTTTAATTTTTTGTCTTTATTTTTGTATATCATATATAGGAAGGAGAAAGCAGTATATTTTTGAAAGACAATAGGCAATTGTCTAAAACATTGTTCTTTATTTGTGTGGCACATTTAATATAATCTAAATTTTCATACTATATTGGGGTAATTATGAATAATTTTATTGTTCTTTTCCATCAGTCGATTCCTAAAAACACCATAGTATTTTAATTTTTATATTTTCATAACTTCTAGCATGATTGTTTTTAATGGTGGCTTCTTCTTTCTTTGACATGTTGAATTTTCTTTTTTATTGTTTTTAAAAAGAATAAAAATTTAAAAACAGTAAAAATGATACAGAATTTCAAAATAAGATGATAGAAAGTTAACAGTGGTTATTATACTGTATTTTCCTATCATCAAAGTAGCTCAGATACCAAAGGTATGCGAAATTGATCAATTACACATTAACTGTTCTTTCAACAAACCAATAAATATTAGTAGCACAATTATCTGAGCTATTTTGTGTATATATTTTTTCCGTTTGTTCTTTCTTCCTTTTCTCCTGTCCACCATTCCAGTTGTTTTTTTCCTTTTGAGAAATTTCTTTTCCTGTCACAATACCTATTGTACCTTTGAACTTTATTCACTCTTTCAGGTCCTCACACTAGGGAGTCAATATGATGTTTGCACATGTGGGTCTCATTTATTTTGCTTGTGAGTATAGTCTCTAGTTGCATTCATTTACCTATGAAAGCCTCAAGTTTATCTTGCTTTATAGCTGAGCAATGTTCCATTGTATAAAAAAATACATCTTTTTTTATCCATTCCTCAGTTGATAGGCATTTGGGTTTCTTCCAATACTTATGACAAGTTGTGCTGCTATAAACATGGGTGCATATAGATCACTGTGGTATATTTTCAGTCTTCTGTAAAAATACCTAGGAGAGAAATAGCTAGGTTGAATGGGAGCTCTAATCCTGGCTTTTTGAAGAGTCTCCACGCTGATTTCTTCCACAGTGAGTACACCAGTCTTCCCTCCCACCAGCAGTGAAGGATACCTTTTTTTCTCGACAGCCTCACCAACATTTGTCATTGGTTTATTTCTTGATGACTGCTATTGTTTCTAGGGTAAGCACGCTGGGAATCTCACTTCTTAAATGACCAACAATGTTGAACTTTTTTTTCACATGTTTATTTACCATTTGTATTCTTCATCTGAGAAGTATGTGTTTATCTCAGATGTCCATTTTTTGATTGGGTCATTGAGTTTTAGAGGCTTGATTGTTTTCATTTCTTTTTTGTATTTTAGGACAGGATCTATAAAGTCTACAGGGTCTCACTATGTAGATTGTACTTGTAGTGCTCTTCCTGTCTTCAGGTTCTCCAGTTCTGGGATTATAGTCGCACACCAACATGCCCAGTCTCAATCATGCCCAGTCAGCATGCCCTGGGGATGGGAATGGCACAGCCCCTAGGACCTGATAGTTTTCATTTCTTTGTATGTTCTACCTATAAAGTGTCTAACTGACAGTTGGATAAAATTTTTCCCAATTTATGGGTTTTCTTTTTATTGTGCTTATTTCTTTTGATGTATAAAAGACTTTCAATAAGATGAGATCCCAGTTGGTGATTCTTTGAAGTATTTTCTGTGCAGTTTGTTTTTTATTCATGAACTCTCTGCATACCCCTATGTCTTCAAGATATCTACCTACTTTCTCTTCTATTAGATTTAGTGTTTCCATTTTAATATTTATATCTTTGGTCCATTTTGACTTTAGTGCATGGTGATAGATATGGGTCTAGTTTTAGTCTTTGGCATATAGAAAGCCAGCTTTTCCTGTGATTTCTTCTTATTTATTCAAATATCTTCATCAAGAATTCTGCTAAGTTGATAATAAATTAAAAATGCAGTCCTTATCAGGTATGCTGGAAGAAATCAATACACACATAAATAATCATATACACTACCTTGATGTTTGTATAAAATTTTCTGTCATTCCGTGAGAAAGTACAAAGAACAGATAGCTATGTATGTGTGTTTGATCTGCCATCTTGATCCAATTTACTCTGACCTCTTGGGTAAATATATTCTTTAATTTTTAAATTACAAACCCCACATTGATTTCTAAGAGGAGGATTGTATATATACATGTCTACTTACCTTTTTATTATTATTAAACTCTATAGATTTTAATATGAAGGGTACTATGATACAACAAAATTTCAAATGACAGCTTTTTTTTTTTTTTTTTTGGTAAAGTCAATACAGACAGTGATAATACTGCACACTCAAAAATCTCCTTTGGTACCCATTATAAACATGTATTTTTCTTGAATTTCATCAATAATTGTTTGTCAAACTCATCTAGCATAATAACTTTTTTGATCATAATTTTTCAGCATCACTGTTGTCCAACTGAAAATAAAAAAGTTTCAGTGCTTATGTTTTAAGAAAAAAAATCTCATGTGAAATATAATAATGTATAAGTAGTAACTTAGATAGTTGCTGAAGAATATCTTGCTTTTATGTTTTTAGATGAGTTCACCACACAAAATCCAAATAGTAATGATTCTGCAATAACTGTGAAAGCAACAACAGATTTGACTTTTAGCGTGAAGAACTGTGAGTACTGAATGACATCACTGTACCACTGAAACTCCCTTTGAAGCAGAACTGGAAATCAACATTACAAAGCATAGTGGAGGAAAGAAATCTTAGTTCCAGAACTAAAAGCCTAGGATTTTCCCTGTTAGGTTGACCCTGATTCTAGCCCCCAGCTGAATTCTTCTTCATCCTGTAGGTTTTTCTCACTCTTTCCACTATGCCATGCTTTGGAGATCGAAATGATTCCATTGATAATTCAGAAGTTAGAAAGGATTTTACCTTTCTAAACCTGGTATCTTGGTTTCCATGGAAAGAAAATTTTAAAAACTAAATTTAGAAATCTGACACATTATACATCTTTCTTGAAGCCACTGTTTTACTACTTACCAAAAAACAAAAAACAAAAAAAAAAAACCAGAAATGAGACAGAAAATACTTTTTTTGCTATGGCGGACAAAGCAAATTCACTAAATGTCTAACTATTAATAAACTACTTGGTCATAGTGGGATATTTTGAATAATTTGAAACATGAGACAGCAATACTTCCAGGGAAGATATTAATTAAATAATCCTTCATGGGAATCTTGTTGTACATATTGAACACATCTTGAATTATCTGGGATAAGATTGAGAAAGCCAGCTCCAAAGCAGACCACATCCCTAAAATTCCCTGAGAGTATGAGATATTGAGAACCACAGGACCCATGGCTTTGATTCGTTAATTTGTAGTCCCACTATGCAGGTCCCAGAGGCTGTCAAGAAACAGCCTAGAATCAGAAATTCTTGCCATCTTAACAGGGGATCTGACAACATGTACATGTGTAGTAGGGACTGCCTAGAGGACAAGGGCGTCAGGAAATAAAGATCTCTAAGGACAATTTTGACTAAAGGTGACTTGCTTGCACACTGTCATTAAAGTTCCAAGGACAGAGGCAAACTGAAGCAACCAGCTGGTTTTTTCTCAAGTAGCGTATAATGAGTGCATGGCAGAGGTTAGGGGTTATTTTAATTCATTTGGATCCTAACTAAATACTCCAGTATTGGAGTCCCTGCTTCATCCCCTCTCATCAGTGGGGTGCTTGTAATGAGTTTGTGAGCTGTGCCTGAATTAATGTCTTCCTGCCTGTAAAGCTCCCCCCACATGGGGTGGTCTGTATACATGCTGAAATTGTACCAACCACTGTACTCAGCAAAGTTAACTTTATGGCCAACTATGTGGGTAAAAATGGCTCTCTAGTCACAATTGTTCTCTAATCCTCTCTTCGTGACACACCCACAGAGGGTGTCACTCTACACTGAGGTACACCCTAAGTGTATTAGTCACTTTGCCATCACCAGAAAAAGGAACTTGACACACAAAATTTAAAGGAAAAAAAGATTTAATTTGTGTCAGTTTCAGGGGTATTGTAGTCAGGGTTTACAAAGAAAACAATTTAATCCAGGACACATAATTTATAGGATTATTTTATAATAGTCACATAAAAGTCACATACAAAATAGTGTAGGGATCTGTTCAGCTGAGGGTCTGGATTTCATGGCAATATCCTGCATGAGTCCAGCTGAAAACCTGGAGCCCATAACCATGCTCCCAGAGCAGTTTTGAATAACAGCAAGTTCCTGAGCTCCTCTGGCAATGACAACAGCTGAGTTCACTTCAGAAAGCCAGCGTAACAAGCTCCTCCAGGAAACCAACTGCCCCTACTTCTTCTCCGGTTCTCATTTTTATGGTAGCAAAATTCTGAGGCCTTCCACACCCAGCACCACACTAGTCAAATTCAGCTGGATATTACAAGTTGACCAGCAGTTCTCAATTTGCCACAAGGGCATTTAACCCATAGTGTTAGTGGACTTCAATTAGAAATGACATGGTAGAACAGCATGACAGGGGCAAACTGTTTACCACATAGTGTCTAGAAACAGAAGGTAGAGATCATGCATAACAATATACTCTTCCAAGTCATGCTTCCAGTGACCCCCATCCCCTGCAATCAGGCCCCACCTCCGCAAAGGACTTTTTCTTTATATTTTTATTGTTTAAATTTAACAATGGTTATATTACATATTTTCATCATCAGATCAGTTTAGATTAATACATATAGGTATATAAGATTGATCAAACAATTAAACATTAACACTTTTAAATCAACATTACTTTTTTTTTCCTTTTCCCCTTTCTTTTTTTTGAAAGTTGACATATTGCATATTGTCCTCACAATCGTTCTACAGAGTACAGTGTGTGGGCATGACCCACCTCCCTATTGATGTTGCTTAGAAAAAAAAAAGGAAAAGAATATACTTCTCTTTGGACTAAGAGGAAGCAGATACATACACAGTCAAATGTTCTGCAATTGCAGTGAAGCTTGTAATGTTGGAGGCTATCGAATCTAAGCCTCCTAAAGCTCATCTCACCAATCTAGCTCTGTGTTTCATGCATTGTAATTAAGCATTTTTTTTCCTACTGGGTGATCAAGGGCAAGTCAAAGCAAGACCTGTATAACAAAACATTCTTTTTTTTTCATTTTTTAGGGGACATTTTATATCTAAATTGCAATATTCTTTCCCTTCCTCCCAAGAGACTCATGATCACCTCATTAGGTAAACTACATTGAGTCCCTCTCTAAGAATTACCAAACTTAATAGTTGAAAAGTCCAAGCCCAAAGTCTCCAATGAGACACAAGGCAAATTGTTAGCTGTGATCCTCTTTGAAAATCAAAACATGGAGTCCTGACATATAATGATATAAGGTAAACATTGTTATTCCAAAAGTGGGGAATAAAGAAATAAATAGAAATTGGATCAAAGCAAGATTAAATCCCAGGGGAACAAATATTAAATCCTACAGCCACATGTCCAGCTCCCAGAGCATGTTGTGGCAAGATACCAGCTCCAAAGGCCTCAGGAAGCCCCTTCCCCATGGCCTTGCGATTTGCAGCCATCCTAGTCTCTCTCGAGCTGGGTTTGCGTGCTGCCCACAGTTTTCTTCAGAACATTTTCCACATCCTTGGCATGTCCAAGATCCTTGGGACTCTACTACACTTTGGTCTCACTATCACAGTTTCATGCTCTGCCCTCAGAGACATACTACCTGGCTTCATGGGCCTTCTTATGAAGGCTGAGTGCATTCTGCACACCTCAAATCTCAACACCATATGGATGATGCCAAGGTCTGCTACTGGCTTAACCAGCAGCATGGCTTCCTTTGATCATTACTGAAGTGGTCTCAATTCTTGGATGGTTGAACTCAGGGGGAAAATTGTCTTGAATAAGAATGGTATCTGGGGCTTCACTTCTCAAAGCAAAGTCTTTCAAAGGAGGTTATCTTTTCATATTTATCAACATAGTATATCTGGGATCTGGCTGTTTCCTGAGATCCCTTCAAGCCATTGTTCATATTGTTCTGGTGCAAAATTTTTCTATTCTTTTTAATATTAATCTTTAAGCAGCTATGGCTTCTTCCATTCCAACTCTGCAGGTACTCCCTTTCTGAGAATACTGCAAATGTTTTATATATTTTGATTCTAAGTCTTGCTTCTATTTCTATCAACATGAGTGAAAGCATCCAGCAGTGCATACATCAGAGTCTAAACGTTGGGTCGCTATGAAATTTCATCCATCAGATCAAAATCTTAGCACAGAGACAAAATGTAGACAAATGTTTTGCTAGAAAATAACACACACATGACTTCTGGGCCAGCTGCCAATGTAGTCCTCATTCCCAATGAAACCTCCTGAGCATTCTTTTTTTTTTTTTTTTTTTTTTTTTTTTTTTTTTTTTTTGTCTTTTTGAGACAGGGTCTCGCTATGCAGTTCAGGCTGGCCTTGAGCTCACTTTTGTAGCCCAGGCTGGTCTTGAACTTGAACTCACACCGATCCTCCTGCCTCAGCCTCCTGTCTGCATTCTTATCAGTATTGTAGTCTCCTGAACTCTGGCCAGAACCCTGACCCTCCAAGTCATGCAGTATTCCCCTTGAGGCCAGATCCTACCCCCACATAAGACTTTTTGGGTCATTTTATACCTAAACAATAAGGTTAGTTTAGGCCTACAGATATGCTTTTACACTGACAAGGTCAATCACAGCGCCTCCCTTGTTCTTTCAGTTACACTGAACACATCACAGTGCCTATGATTCACATCTAAAGGCCTGTGAGTCACAGTTTAAGGCCTGTGCAGAGAACCTTTTAAAGCCAATTATCTCAGGCAACTGCTCCTTCTCATGTAGAGGAATATTGTTGGCCCAAGTTCTCTGCTTTTCTTCTCTTTCACAAATGACAGCTACTTCCTTCTCACTTCATTATTAATCCAAAAAGGTTATTCTTCAGTGGTTCCTTCTTTGCCCTTCTTTATTCTAGAACATGTATTACAGCTTTGTTCTTTGTTTTTCTTTCCTTGTTTATTTTCCATTTTTACTCTAAAATATTCCTAATCACAAATGCTTAGTCAATATTTTTATATACTGATAATCCTTTATTTCTTTTTCTAGATGAAGTCCAAGATACAACTGAAAATCCCACCACAGAAGAAAAAGAACCTTCTAAATCCCCTCTTAAAATTAAGCAAAGTATTAAAATTATTGCACTGTATTTATAACTGGACCACATCATTTTATGACTTGAATATTTGAGTCTCTTCTCTTAATGTTACATAAGGGAATAGCATGCTAAAATGTTAATATTACTCATTTGAAAGTCACTAAAATATTTTCATTGGCGAATATTTGAGTCAATTTTGAGATAACAAGGCATAGAAACTCAGCTTTTTAGAAATTTTAGGTTTGCTGTAATAAAATGTCATGTATATCTCTCTATGTATTATTAAAGGAACAAATATTTTTAAATTGAAACATATATGCTTATTGATATTTACACAAATATATGCATTTACATATATATTTAAATATTTTAAGCATAATTTATTCTTTTTTTTTTTTTTTTTTTTTTTTTTTTTTTTTTTTTTTTTTTTTTTTTTTTTTTTTTTTTTTTTTTTTTTTTTTTTTTTTTTTTTTTTTTTTTTTTTTTTTTTTTTTTTTTTTTTTTTTTTTTTGTCTTTTTGAGACAGGATCTCACTATGCAGTTGAGGCTGGTCCTGAGCTCACTTTTGTAGCCCAGGCTGGTCTCGAACTCGCATCAATCCTCCTGCCTCAGCCTCCCG
>PVJA010026337.1:0-29820 GCA_004027025.1 Myocastor coypus | reverse complement strand
AAAAAAAAAAAAAAAAAGAATTGAGAGTCTAGCACATAATCAAGTAAATGGATGACAAAAAAAAGGGTTAAAATTCATTCACTTAAGGTCACTGAAGCAAAAAAGGTATAGTCCAGGCTCCAAAGACTTAAAAGACATACACATTTGAAAGAGACAAAAAGGTAAGAACAAGGCTCAAAAGTGCAATTAGTCAGATAATTACCTCTCTCGAAGCGACCCATCTTCAGCCCATTCAGTAGGTCTGTGAGAGGTCGAATAAATCCTTGGAGCTCTTTACACTGTTGAAAACAGGACAAGGGCTATGAGAAGACCTGGACTATTCAGGCTATGAGAAAGCCTGAATCAGTAGCAATTCCTCTACCTTCACATCTGTGAACCAATATAGTACTTTTAGGGTCCTTACCAACCATATATATAGCCATTGGAGTAGTGTCTTTTGCCTGTTTTCTCTTACCTTCTGAGCAAACAGCAGGTCTCCTTCTGTGGTGGTACAACTCTGGATGTTTAGATTGGTCTCCAAATCACAATCTCTTGATCTTTTCATTCCAGATCCTGCCATTGGAGAAGCCAATACTCGTTGTTCCAGGTAAGACGCTGTATGCTGGCTTCTGGAAACTTTGGGTGGATGCCTACAGCGGATGGGACCTGGCCTGGCCCGGAGATCTCTCCTCCTCTCAACAGTATTGGGCCTGGGCCCATGGCTTTCATTTTCCTCCCTCTCACTATCAGAGGGAAAGCCACAGTCACTGTTCACTGGGGAGGTAGAAAAAGAGGGGGAGAGAGAATAGGAGGAATAAGAAGAAACGCTAGATGGAGAATCCATAGGTCCAGAAGCAGGGAATGGAGAACAGCTGCTGAAGTACCCAAATATCGGAACCTGAAATTGAAGAGCAAGGGAAGGGAATCTGAGACCAGAGGTTGAAGATTAGGAAATGGACAGAGATAGGTGAACTGCCAACAATTAACCCCTCTTTCTTTTCTCTAATAAAGACAATAGAAAAAATCATCTCCCCCATCCTCACCTATTAAAAAACTGGGACGGTCTCTCTAACCTCTGCAGAGCAGCCTTTGGGCTGACATAACCCCTGCTCTAGCCTTTCTCGGTTTAGAGAAAATACCGGGCTTCTCACCTTCCCCTCTGGCTTCTGTTCACCTGGGCTGTTCCCCAGCCTGACCCGACAGAGAGTGTCGAATCTGCACACAGGAATCCACTAATGTCCCGGTGGGACCGCCCCCACAGAAACCCGCATCCGGGCCCTTCCCAGTCTCTTAAAGACTCAACGATTCCTGCTTTGGTCCTTCTATAGGCCCCGAAGCCGGGTGATGCAATCCCTCCTAATAACAAGATCGGCATGCAGTCCCCCAAACCCTCGTCCCCTGGGCCCAACTATCCTCATCGGCTCCGCCTGTGTCCACTGTCTTACCAGAGTCGATCCGGTGGCTCAGCCTAAACTCTGTCTACAGCTCCTCCGTCTCTCCGGGTCTCAGCAACCCACTTCCACCTCTTTCAGCAGGACCCGCCCCTTCCCCTCCCCGACACGTGCGGCTCTGCACGTGCCTCCTCCTGCGTACACAGATCTCACATTTTCATTGGTTGTCTAGCCGGCAACACGTGATTCTCGTTTCTGAAGTTCACACCTCATTTGCTGCAGTACACAGCGGTTCGGCCAATAGAAAAGCAGCCAAGTGATGAGTGGCTGGAAGGGAAGCATTCCATGACCCGCCCCTACATGCGGCTCTAGAGAGGTCCAGGTGGTGAGAAATGGAGGAGGACGGAAAAAGTGAAAAAGGAAGGGGAGGAAGAGGGCGGAACCCGTGTCCTTAAATAGGCTGATGATGCACGGGGAACGCATGGCTCCAGCGTTCTGAGAATGGCTGTAGGACTGGAGGCGAGTGCCGCGGGACCGAGGACCTCCGGTTCTGCCCCCTCTTTGAGCGCCTCCGCTCACGAGCGCAGCACGTGGAAATCACCAGCGATTTAAGTATGCAACGTGTGTGGAGCGTGGGAGGTGGCAATGCATCCTCCCCTATCTTGTTGGCCCAGCCCTCGTGACTGCCTGGCCTCTGTTTCACCCTCCCCTCCCTTCCCTCTCACTCCTCCAAGTTGGGTGCCTCCTGCCCTGCTGGGTGAGGGTGGGGCTGCAGCCGAGAACACCGCGTTCTTTCCCGGGCTCCCGCTGGGGCGGCTCCGCCAGCCCTTTCCTTACATAACTTGCAGCGCACGTTACCCGTTCGGATGCCAGCCGCCGAGGCGCTGGAGGTCAGCGCCGAATCCGGGTAATCCTGACTTCTCTCCTGGGCTCTGTGGCCCGTGCCCCCGGAATTTTCTGATTCTGAGCACAGCGAACGGTAGGGTAGATTTCTCTCATCTCCTAGGTTATGGTTTTACCTAGCTCCGGTTTCTTGAACCCATTGAGATTAGAAAGAATTTGGAGGAGGGAAGAAGACAAGTTAATATTTTCTAGAATTTCAAAAGTTATAGACGGTGTCTTTTCCCATTGCAGTATTGTATTTAAAGAGAACAGTGGGGAGGAGAGCAGCTTCCAGGGAATGTGGTTTAGACTGCGACACCGGGAGGCCGCAAGGGGGCAGTCCAGTTCGGATTAGTGTTTTCTTTTGTTTTAATGTGTGCCTACGTTACCAAATGCAAATTACACTTTGCTGTGAGGAGGTGTGGCTATTTTTTTTTTTTTTTATTGTTTCAGAACTTTTATTTATTTTTATGGCCGGCTCAGCCTGCCCAGAGGGCAGGGCTGGCGCAGCATGTGGTGCCGGGGATTGAACCGTGGTCCCTGAAGCCGCCTACAGGTGCTTTGGACCACTGAGCCATCCTGCCAGGCCCCGTGGCTATTTTAAATATGTGCTAATTAAGTAGATTTTTTTGCATGTTTAACCATGTGATTATTTTAGCAAAAGAAAAAAGGTTTCTAAAGAAATCATGCTTTCCGAAACAAAATCTCAACATCGTGTCTAATAAAAGAGTTATCAGGACTTAGGAACCGGGGCAATAGCTCAGTAAGAATAAGCTTTTGCCTGGCAAGCGCAAGGTCCTGAGTTCAGTCTCCAGTACTGCAAAAAACAAACAAAAAGATCTGAATAGGGCCCGGCGGGATGGCTCAGTGGTCTAAAGCAACTGCTTGGGAAAGCTTGGGCGGCTTCAGGGACCTCGGTTCGATCCCCGGCACCACATGCTGCACCAGCCCTGCCCTCGGGGCGGGCTGAACCGGCCATAAAAATGAGTGAATAAACAAATAAAGGTTCTTAAAAAAAAAAAAAAAAAAAAAAAAAAAAAAAAAAAAAAAAAAAAAAAAAAAAAAAAAAAGATCTGAATAAACCTGTCATCTCTAGGTGTTTTCTACCTTAAATTTCAGATGTATTAATACTGTTCAATTCCTCCTGGTGTCCCGTTTAATGATTTGACTTTTTTTTTTTAAAGAATTTTTAATTTTAGGGGCTGGGGAGATAGCTCCATGGCACAAGTGCCTGCCTGGCAAGTGCAAGTTTGTGAGTTCGAACCCCAGCCCCCCCCCCAAAAAAAAAAGAAAAAAAAAGAATTTTTTATTTTATTTCTTGTTTCAGAACTTTTGTTTGTTTATTTTACTTATTTATTTTTTTAAAGAATTTTTTTTTAAATTTTATTTATTTTTTTCTTGTTTCAGAACCTTTGTTTATTTATTCACTCATTTTTATGGCCGACTCAGCCCACCCTGAGGGCAGGGCTGGCGCAGCATGTGGTGCCGGGGATCGAACCGCAGTCCCTGAAGCTGCCCAAACTTTCCCAAGCAGGCACTTTAGACCACTGAGCCATCCCACCAGGCCCCTATTTTTTAAGAATTTTTTATTTTATTTTGTTTTTTCTTGTTTCAGAATCTTTGTTTGTTTATTCACTTATTTTTATGGCAGGGCTGGCGCAGCATGTGGTGCCAGAAGCTGCCCAAGCTTTCCCAAGCAGGGGCTTTAGACCACTGAGCCATCCTGCCGGGCCCCAGTGATTTGACTTTCAACAGAATTCTTCTTGTTTCAGAACCTTTGTTTGTTTATTCACTCATTTTTATGGCCGGCTCAGCCCGCCACGAGGGCAGGGCTGGCGCAGCATGTGGTGCCGGGGATCGAACCGCGGTCCCTGAAGCCACCCAAACTTCCCCAAACAGGCGCTTTAGACCACTGAGCCATCCCACCAGGCCCAATAGATTATATCAACAGAATTCTTATGAAGAAAAAGACTGTAACTCACTTGTTTTGTTCATTTATTATTCATTCATTGTCAGAATGAGAGAGAGTCTTGCTGTGTAGTTCACAACAGCCATGCATTCATTATGTGACCCAAGCGATTTTCAAGCTGGTGATCCTCCTGTTCAGCCCCCTGAGCACTGAGTTTAGAGGCTTGTGCCACCATATTGGGCATATTTCTTTTATTTTTTATTTTGTCCCCCATTTCTTCTTGAGAACCCCCCATCTTACAGAGTCGAAGTGGCCTGCTCTCACCTAAAAAAGCAAAAAACAACACCAAAATGAGAATCAGGAGACCTGGCATGTCCCTCTTGGTGTCCATTTGCACATTCCCCAGATGTCATATTCTGAGCTGGAACTTGCCAGCTGAGAATTCTACCTTCTACCTTCTGGGAAAGACCTTTCCTTTTCTTCTTGCTGACACCTCCTGCTAAATCTCTTCATGCTTCCTAGTTATTTAGAATCCCAACTTAAAATGCCTTCTTGAGGCGGGAGGATTGGTGACCAGCCTGGGCTACAAAACTGAGCTCAAGGCCAGCCTAAACTGTACAGTGAGACCCTGTCTCAAAAAGACAAAAATAAATAAATAAAAAAATTAAAAATAAAATGCCTTCTTTATAACTCTGCCCTATACCTTAGGGAACCTCCATCAGCTTCCTTGGAACTTGGCCTCTGGACTCCTCCAGCTAGGAGGACCCACCCATTTTGCCCTCTGGCACCAGCCCTGCCTGGAAGTCTGGCTGGAGTAGGAGCCAGCTCTGATTGCTCCAGGCACCCAGGAGACCTGCAGAAGTTTCTGCTATTTCCACCTGACAGCTGCTTGTAGCCTCAAGGTTTCCTTGTTCAGAAAAATCAGTGACTTATATCGTGAAAGTCTTTGTGTCACATCTTCCAAACTTCTTTTATATTAAATAATGAGATTTTTCTCTTTCTTTCTTTTTTTTTGATACAGGTCTCGCTTTGCAGGCTCATAGTGAGCCTCCTATCTCAGCCGGCCCAGTGCTGGGATTGCAGGCATGGGGTCACCACACCCAGTTCCTGGGCCAATACAGTGCATGCTTAGACCACCAAGCTATCTCCCCAGTCCAATAATGAATTTTCTAAAGGTGCTCCCTTTTCCATCTGAGCAGTTGAGGATTGACCAGGCTAGAAACACTAGCCAGACATAATGGAATTTCCTCACAGCCTCCAGCCCAGTGATGACACATTCACCTTCTTTACATTTTTTTTTTTGTGGGGGGAGGGTTTCGAACTCATGACCTTGCACTTGAGAGGCAGGCACTTGTGCCACGGAGCTATCTCTCCAGCCCCAACACACTCACCTTCTATGAGACACACATTCCACCCTGGATGAGGGCCCAGGATATGAAGAGGGGGAGAGGACTCAGCAGATTGGACACAGCGGCCGAATGCAGTTCTGGTCTCTGCTAAAAGATAGACAACTCAAAGGCTCCGCTAGCCTTCCTGCCACTCACTTCCCTCACCCTCTCCAGAAGGGTAACATCACTTTCCACCAATCTCCATTTTTTCTTTCCTCTGGTCTCAGAGAAAGACCTAACCCCCACCCCATCACTAGAAGGGGTTGAGTCATCTTCCATTATACCAGAAAGGCCCCAACTGAATTTATTTATTTATTATTTATTTTGCGGTACTGGGGATTGAAGTCAGGACCCTGCATTTGCCAGACCCCAACTCAATTTAATGACATCTACTTTTCCCCATATGATGGGTTGAACCCAGGACTTTTTTGCACTGAACTACATCCCTACTTCTTTATTTTGAGACAATGTAACTAAATTGCTAAATTTCCTGGGCTGGGCTTGAATTTGTGATTTTCCTGCCTCAGTCTACCAGAAGTGCTAAGATTACAGGTGTGTGCCACCATGCCCAGCTCAAGGATACCTATGTCTTACCTATTATGTATATGACATTGTGTTGGTCACTGTCCTAGGTGCTATAGGAGGAACATAAGAATAACAAATCATCCCTGTCTTCAAGGCATTTATAATCTAAAGGGGACCCTACTAGGTACTTAAAAACAGTTGGTCTACATTTGCCTCCTTTTCCTCAAAATGTCCTAACTCCACAAACCCACCTGTAATCCCAGTTCTCCATAGGCTGAGTCAGGAGGATTGCTATGAGCTCTAGGCCAGCCAGAACTACCTAACAAGATCCTGTCTCAAAAATGAAAAAAGAAAAGACAGAGTGCAAAAGAGGCTCTTATAGGTAAATGGTTGTAACTAGAGGCTATACTCATAAGAGATAAATGAGACCCACATGTATAGACATCATCTTGTCTCCCTCATGTAAGAACATGAAAGAGTAAATTAAATATGAAAGGTAGAATAGATATAGTAAAATGGAAACAAGCAAGGAATAAACAGTTGAGATGAGGAAAAGGAGAAAACGGGAAAAAAAAAAAAAAAAGGGGAAAAATCATGTAAGTATATATACAGGATACCTAAGATAATTCTACTAATTTCTATCAGTTTTTTGGGGGGGTAGCAGTTAATGTTCAGATTTTTACTTTGACTAATTTTATGTGCTAATATCTGTAATCTGAGCAACCACTGAAGACAGCAGTTTGCAATATAATAACTACTGTTTTTTTAATTTTTCATTTTATTTATTTTTTCTTGTTTCAGAACTTTTGTTTGTTTGTTTATTTATTTTTATAGCCCGCTCAGCCTACCCTGAGGACAGGGCTGGCGCAGCATGTGGTGCTGGGGATCAAACTGCGGTCCCTGCAGCTGCCTAAGTTTTCCTAAGCAGGTGCTTTAGACCACTGAGCCATCCTGCTGGGCCTAATAACCACTACTGAATCCCTTTCATCTTGTTTTTAAACAATGTATATTGCTTCTAATGCCTTAACTATTACTTTAATATTCTCCTAAAAATGAATTAAAAAATAAAAAGGACAAGGAAAAAATTAGTTTACTGAAAGGAAGAGTTATTGCTTAATTGATTAGCCTTGTATGCCTATATCTGGTAATCTGAGCACCAAGTTTAATTGTAACAATATATAATATGGGGCCAGTGAGACAGCTACGCTAAGCTAAAGCACCTGCTTAGACGAGCTCAGGGGCCACAGTTGGATCCCAGCACCACGTGCAGAGCCAGCCTCAGCAGCCAGCCCACAGTCTTGGCGTAGTGGCCCACACCTGTAATCCTAGCAGTGGAGAGGGTGAAAGCAGGAGGATCACCACGAGTCCGAAGACCATAGGTGTTTGCCAACACTCCCAGCTGTTTTTTATTTTTTAGTGACAATCTTACAATGTCATTCAGGCTGTGGTCCTCCTGCCTCAGCCTCCCAACTGCTCAGATTTACAGGTATATGCCACAATATCTAGCTTTTCATAGGAACTCTTGGTTGATTATATTAGCTTTCTCTTCTAGATTCCTTAGGATAAATTTGGATATTCACCTGCCTCACCACTAATCACTGCCTTTATTTTCTTGGTGGATTCCTCTTCCTGATTCTACTAACTGTAGACACTGTTGGTTTTTTTGGTCTGTTGTGTCCACTGGCTTTGTTGAGCTCATTTATCTTCCTTTTTTGGTGCTGGTGGTGGTGCTTGAGATTGAACCCAGGCTGTCCACGTTTAGCTTTAAAAAGTCCTTTAAAAATTAATTTAGGGCCAGCGAGATGGCTCAGTGGTCTAAAGTGCCTGCTTAGGAAAGCTTAGGCAACTGCAAGGACCATGGTTCAACCCCTGATCCCCAGCACCACATGCTGTGCCAGCCCCACCCCTGGGGCAGGCTGAGCAGGCCATAATATTAAATAAATAAATTTAAAAATTGGATCTTGATTTTTTTTTTTTTTTTTGTCTTTTTGAAACAAGGTTTCACTATGCAGTTCAGGCTAGACTTAAACTTACTTTGTAGCCTAGGCTGGCCCTGAACTCACAGGGATTTTCCTGCCTCAGCCTTCCAAGTGATTAAATTACAGGAATACACCACCATACCTAGCTAGAGTTGCTATATCTTTAAATTGTCCAGATTGGGTTTGAATTAGTTGTAATCCTGTCTCAGCAATCCTGGCTGCTGGAATTATAGGCATGTGGCACAGCTAGGTTTGTTTATTTTTGTGGCAAGGGATATTGAACTCAGGGCCTTTACACTAAGCTACATCCCAAGCCTTTTAAAAACATTTTGAGGGGCTGGGGAGATAGCTCCAAGGCATAAGTGCCTGCTGGGCAAGTGCAAGGTTGTGAGTTTGAACCCCGATCCTGCAAAAAAAAAAAAAAAAAAAAAAAAATTCTGAAACAGGGTCTTAATAAATTATTAAATTGTCTCAGCTAGGCTCAAACTTGAAATCCTCCTGCCTCCCAGAAATATGCCACCAAACCTGTCCCTCATCTACTTTATTTTTTAAAGTCTTTTCAGGGCCCGGCGGGATGGCTCAGTGGTCTAAAGCACCTCCTTGGGAAAGCTTGGGTGGCTGCAGGGACCGCAGTTTGATCCCCGGCACCACATGCCGCGCCAGCCCTGCCCTCAGTGCAGGCTGAGCCGGCCATAAAAATAAATAAACAAACAAAAGTTCTGAAACAAGAAAAAAAATATATAAAAAAAAAATAAAAAATAAAGTCTTTTCATTTAAGCCGGGCGTGGTGGCGCACGCCTGTAATCCCAGCACTCGGGAGGCTGAGGCAGGAGGATTGGTGCAAGTTCGAGACCAGCCTGGGCTACAAAAGTGAGCTCAAGGACAGCCTGAACTGCATAGCAAGACCCTGTCTCAAAAAGACCAAAAAAAAAAATAAATAAATAAAGTCTTTTCATTTAATTTCTTAACTGTGATTCTGGGCTTAAAACTCTAGTCTTGGGGACCGGTGAGATAGCTCAGCAGTCTAAAGCACCTGTTTAGTCAAGCCTAGGCAAGTGCGCAGGAACCACGACTAGATCCCTGGTACCACATGCTGCTCCAGCTTTGCCCTCAGGGTGGGCTAGATGGCCACAAAAATAAATGAATAGATAGATAGATAGATAGATAGATAGATAGATAGATAGATAGATAGAAAAAATAAAACTAGTCTTGGCCTAGGGATGAGCCCAGCAGTGCAGTGCCTGCCTAGCCCTAGATTCAAGTCTTGGTACTCGAAATAAAAAAAACTCTAATCCTCACTCGTTTCAACTTAGATCAGGACAGTTTCCTTATAAGGAAATCACAGGGGGCTTTTGGGTTTGCTTAGTGGTTAAAGTACCCATTTGGATAATCCCTGACAGGCACAGGAGATGGTGGTTCAATCCCCACCTCCTCCATTAAGGCAGGCTGAGCTGGCTAAAAAAAGGAATCAGCATAAATTCAGCTTGATCAATACCAAGTTAATAACTTTCCTCCTAAAGTACTCTGTTCCCCATAGTTGCCATTTTGATTAACCATTTTCACAACTATGTATAAAGCCTATAAGTTAATTCCTGAATTATTATATGAAATTATCACTGAAAGCATTTTCTTCAAAATATTTTTCTCCTTTCAATTCATAGCACAACTTCCTTAGTCCAGATCTTTACCAGACTGCCTTGTATACAACCAGGTAAATTGTTTTTCTAAGATGACAGTTTCATCATGTGCTTATCATAGTGAAAGGTTACCTCTTGCTTAAAAGTACAACTCCAACCTGACATTTCATGCTATAGATAATTTTATTTATTTTTTTTTTTTTCAGGACCGGGATTCAAACTCACAACCTTGCACTTTCCAGGAAGGCAATTGTGCCACAGAGCTATCTCTGCAGCCCCTATAGATAATTTTAGTTCCTTATCTTGAGATAAGGTCTTAAAATGTATTTCCTTGAACTCACTATATAGCCCATACTGGCCTCAAACTCACAGTGATCGTCTTGCCTCAGCCTCCCAAGTGTTGGGATTACAGGCTTATTGTACGTCTACCCTGGGCATTTGTTTGTTTGTTCGTTTGTTTGTCTGGTTGTACTTCAGATTGAATTCAGGACCTTGAGCTTGCCAGGCAGGTGTGTATGCCACTCACTGATCCATATCCCTAGCTATCCTAGGCTTTTATTTATTTTTATTTTTTTTGCAGGACTGGGGTTCGAACTCACGAGCAACCAGGCACTTGTGCCACGGAGCTTTCTCCCCGGCCTCAACCTCAGGCTTTTAGCACTTTCTTTTTTTTTTTTTTTTCAGCCCTGTCTTGCCATATGTGAAATTTCTATGCAAATACTAGAATCTGTGTATATTTTCTTTTTTTTCTACTATTCTTTGTAGACTTCCTTCAGTCATGTCCCATCTACTAATTCCCACACCTATGCAGCTCTTACATTTGTACAGTAACCATTCTTTCTCTGAATTGAGTTCAACCTCTTATAATTTCCTGCTAATCAAAATCTCCCCTGCTGGGCATGGTGCTGCATGCATATGATCTCAGCATTCAGGAGGCTATGGCCAAAGAATCGCTTCAAGTTTGAGGCCAGCCTGGGCTACATAGTAAGACCTGCCTTGAAAAGCCAAAACTAAAGGAAAAAAAGCTCACATATTGTTTAGATTATACAATTACATACAGAGCACTGTCAAGGCAAATGCAACACACATCTTGCAGACTTATACTCCCAGAACCCTGGGGAGACAGAGGCAGGAGGATGGCAAGCATTAGCCCAACCTGAGCAACTTGGAAATTTATTTTTTTTTTTGTGGGACCAGGGTTCGAACTCACGACCTTGCACTTGCCCAGCAGGCACTTGTGCCTCGGAGCTATCTCCCCAGCCCCCGCAACTTGGAAATTTAACATGATCCTGTCTCAAAAAAGGGGCTGGGGGGCCCGGCAGGATGGCTCAGTGGTCTAAAGCGCCTGCTTGGGGAAGCTTGGGCAGCACAGTTCAATCCCCGGCACCACATGCTGCACCAGCCCTGCCCTCCGGGCTGAGCCGGCCATAAAAATGAGTGAATAAACAAACAAAGGTTCTGAAACTAACTAACTAAATAAATAAATAAATTCTAAAAAAAATTTTTATTAAAAAAAAAAGGGAGGGCTGGGATCTAGCTCAATGAGAAAGCCCTGTGTTTGTTCCTAGTATGGGATGGGGGTGGAGAAGCACAATCACCTCCTAAAATCTTCTAGACAATTCTATCCTATACAGCTTTCACTCACTATGCTGGCTGGAGTACTTGTCTGTCATATATGCTCTCAAACTTACGGTATGTATAACTTAACATTGTAACATGCCTTTTATGCTGTGTTTTATAAATCCCTTGACACTAACAACATCTAAGATCTCTTTCTCATTAGCATCCTCAACCATTTTAGGCAAAGATAATATAAACATTAACTACTGTTGGACTGAAAGTCAGAGGCACCAAATTCTTCTAGTAGTTTTTCGTTGTGTGTTTTTTGAGACAGGGTCTCACTATGTAGTGCAGGGTGTCCTTGAACTTGAAATGCTCCTGCCTCAGTGTCCTAAGTGTTGGGATTACAGCCATGCACCACCATGCCCAACTCCCAGTGTTTTGCGTACAGGGTTAGTATCAGCTTTTAGTAAGAGAGAACGATGACTGACTTGAGACAAGCACCTGGACTGCCGTTCTGGTTATTTGCCCCCACTCAGCCTGGCATCCCAGTCTTCTATTACACTGAGATCTGTCTGGGTTGAGGGTGTCTTGTCCCCACCTCCCTGGTGCCCATTCAACTCACTGTCTCCATCATTAATGGTTTTGTGGTTACAGGATTCTCCTTGTCCTCAGGTTGGGTTTGAAGACTAATGGTGGTCTCTACTGCTTCTGTTGTTACCTCCTTGTTCAAAGTGCTCTGTTGTCAGCAGGATAGGGAAACATAGTTACCATCTTCTCCTTTCAACATCCTCCTAGATTCTGTGTTTCAAGTTCTTGCTCCCTTCACCAGCTTCTCAGCCCTCAGCCACCCTCATCCCTGTCTAGGAATCACTTCCTAGTTTCTCTCTTCCCACCTAACTTTAGTTCTTGCTAATCAGTTACATTTCAACATTGCCCAGTTTCTTTTTAACTATTATTTACCTTGACCCAATTAGATGCGCAGGTCACTTACCAACCTGTCTTCTGCCTCAAACATGGAGTAATCAATGGTGAAATTTGCAATAAAGTCATCTGGGAAGGGAAAAAAAATAGTAACAGCTGGCTTTGGTGACACACACCTCTGATCCCAGCACTTGGGAGGCTGAGGCAGGAGGATCACCATGAGTTTGTGGCCAGCCTGGGCTACATAGTGAGCTCAAGTCCAGTCTGAACTATACAGGAAGAGAAGTCTCAAAAACAAACAGAAACAATAGTAGTACAAAGGAGAAAGAGAACTCTAGATCCAGAAATGAAATGGAAATAAATTGTTCAAAATACTTCAACTTCATCAAGTTGTAAAATTTATTGATATAATCCACTCCTAATTAAATGTTAAAAATATTCGAATGAATATATGTGCTTTTATGTTTATATTTACATTTTCATCTGGTTTCTAAATAATTTACTAATATGAAAACTTTGATATCATTTCAACTATTTCCCAAGAGTTAAAGATCTCTAGCTTGAGAAATAGCATTGTCTTTTTTTTTTTTTTTTCTTTCTTTCTCTTTTTTTTTTTTTTAATACTATGGGCCAGCTCAGCCTGCCCTTGAGGTGGGGCTGGTGCAGCATTTGGTGCTGGGGATCAGGGATCATACCTTGGTCCCTGGATTGCCTAAGCTTTCTTAACCAGGAGCTTTAGGCCACTGAACAATCTTGATGTCCCCTAGCATTAAGTCTTTTTTTGTGTGTGTGTGTGTGTGCAGAATGGGGGATTGAACTCAGGACCTTGCGTTTGCCAGGCAGGTACTTGTGCCCCTGAGCTATCTTGATTTTTTTTTTTTTTTTAATCTTTTTGAGACAGGGTCTCACTATGCAGTTCAGGCTGGTCTTGAGCTCACTTTTGTAGCCCAGGCTGGTCTCGAACTCCCACCGATCCTCCTACCTCAGCCTCCCGAGTGCTGGGACTACAGGCATGCGCCACCACGCCCGGCTTATTCTGATAATTTTTATTCATAATAAAGTTTCTGACCCAGATGTTGTTTGTCAAGGGCAGTTTTTTTTTTTTTTTTTTTTTTTTTGTGGGACCAGGGTTTGAACTCACGACCTTGCACTTGCCCAGTAAGTACTTGTGCCTCAGAGCTATCTCCTCAGCCCCCAAGGGCAGTTTTAAAACTCAATAGTCCTATAGCCTCTCTCCGCTAAGCTAAGAGCTGAAGCATACTCACCATAAGTCGGAGTGATTGTGTCATAATAAAGCACCTCATAATAATCCTCATGTACCAGTATTTCATCCTTATATTCTTGACCTATGGGGACAGGACTGGTGGTCAGGAGGCATCTGCACCACTGTGGAATAGAACCTTGGTCTTGTTCTACCAGCTTTCCTTCTGTCTGCCTCCTTTCCAAGTGCTGTGCTATCCCCCACCTCTGTTCCTCAGTTCCTTAGTCTTCTGGGCCCATTGTTTGTAATGAGGCCTACTCTGTGTCTGGCCTCCCTTCCTTTCTTAGTATGTGCTGAGGATTGAACCCACAGCTTTCACACTGAGCTACACCCTCAGACCTTTTTTATTTTGACACAGGATCTAGCTATATTGCTATATTTCCCAGGCTGGGCTCTAATTTGGAGTCCTCTTGCCTCAGTCTCCCAGAGTGCTCAGATTACAGGCCTGTGCCACCAGGAAGGGCTGCTGTCTGCTTGTGCAGTCTAGGGACTCCTAGGAGAAAAAGCACATACTATAAAGCCAAAGAGAGAATTAAACCTAAAAAAGATGAGGAGACAGAAACTAGAAATGAAAACAAGCAAATGATAAAACATGATGTTTGTGCTCAGTATGACCCAGAATTTATTGTATTTGAGAGACCACTTCTCTCTCTTATCGACATTTCTTTACGTTTGGATTTTGGTTCCAGCTGCACTGCTAACTAGCCAAATAATCTTGAACAAGCTATTTGACGTCTGCTTAATGATTCAACCACGGGGCCCGGCAGGATGGCTCAGTGGTCTAAAGCGCCTGCTTGGGAAAGCTTGGGCAAGCTTGGGCAAGCTTGGGCAAGCTTGGGCAGCTTCAGGGACTGCGGTTCGATCCCGGCACCACATGTTGCGCCAGCCCTGCCCTCGGGGCGGGCTGAGCCGGCCATAAAAATGAGTGAATAAACAAACAAAGGTTCTGAAACAAGGAAAAAAATAAATAAAATTTAAAAAAAATGATTCAACCACAGACTAAAAACCCCATCTCTGTTAGGTTTTTTGTTTTGTTTTATGTTTCTTCAGTTTATTTATTTATTTATTTATTTATTTAGAGACAGGGTCTCACTATGTAGCTCAGGTTGGCCTCAAATTCCAGGCAATCCTCCTGCCTCAACCTACTGAATGCTGAGATTACAGGTGTGCACAATTACAAATGGCTCTTTTAGTTTTCAGTTCCTTCTGAAACTATGCGGCTTTCATGACTGAATGAATCAAGAACTCTTAAGCTTCCTGCTAAACACTTTGCTGAGCTCCTTGCCAGCTTTCCCTCTAATCTCAAATTAAGACACAAGAATCTGACGGGAGGGCGCGGGGGGGGGGGGGCGCGGTAGGGGTAAACAAAGGATGAAAAGGACCCAAGCTACTCTTGGGACCCTGTGCCCAAGGCAGCCAGCTTTCTACTGTCCTAAAGGCCAATCCACATCTCTTTACTAAGAGGTTTTTCCTCCTGTTCTCTGGGAAAGGAGTACCTCGGCTTCTTCCCTCACAGGTTTCAGACTGCCCAGATTCCAAGGGACCAGCCACCTTTTCTCTACTCTCACGTTAGACCTCCCTGTTGTTCAGTTTTGTGGTAGTGAAAACTGGAGTTTGGAGTTTGTCCTTACTAACAGATCTCCTCTGTCTGGGACTCCATCCTCTGTAAGACCTCTCCTTGTTGCCAGGGCTCTGTCTTCTAGATCTCCCCTCCCCCTACGCTTGAGAAATAGCTCGATCCCTCCTGAAATCTCATTTGTTCCTTTCTCACCCTATCTTAATAGAGGACCTGATGCAAAAGCTTGGGGAGAAAAGTGGACTTACCCAAGATAAGTGGCACAACGAGGATGGCTGTGAAAAGGACATCCATTCTGGATTTTACTCGTCGCTGTACAAGTAAAAAGGAAGTTACACCGTTTCCCACCAAACTTTCCCCGCCTCCCCCACTGGCTCAGGCTGGGAGGGAGCCGCAGGGGCTCCTCTCCCTGGGGCAGGATTCCCCGCCCACTGGATGTCCACATGTGCATTGCTGTCGGTCCTCTGCTTGAGCTGCCCAAATTCGCGAAAGCAGAAGTGCATTTTGGTGCACATTTCCTCATTGCACTCCTCCAGGTGTAGATTAGGCCTTTGCAGGGAACCCATTGCTACTGCCAAAGAAAACCCCACCAATAAACTCTTTTTCCTTTCTCTGTCACAGTCCTTTAGAAAACTCTGCCCTCCTTCTTGCTGTCCCCAATTGAACATCACCATTCAAAGTTGCCTTTCTCTTAGTGGCTTAATCATAACCTCTTTCATCACCAAGAAAATGTTCAGAGGAAGAAATGAACATTTTTTTCTACACTGAAAATGGTGCCTTTCTGCTCCTTTGGCTATGGAGGATGGGAGTAGTATTTACCCATCACTGTTGGACTCTCAAAGCACCTGCTGTGTTGCTTCTGATGAAAATCTCTCAGCCAAGGCTAGTTACTTCCTCTCTGTGCAGTGCTGACCTGACCTCCCCTTGTTCTCAATGTCCTGGACACAGAAAAGAAGGGAGAATGTAGGTCTGAGTCTTTTCCCTGTATCCTATCCTATGTCCTCCTCATTACATTCCCTTCATTCAGGTCTGCAGTAGCAGAGTTCTCATCCTTTTGTCTGATTCTTTATTTCCTGTTTTTAATCAGTTCAATTCAGAAATAGTAACATATGTGCTAGGTACAGTGAGCTAGGTCTACTCTGCAATTCAGAGCTCACAGGCAGAAGATAACAGGTTTTTTGTTTGTTTTTTGGTTTTGTTCTTTGAAATGGAGTTGAGTATCTGCCCTACATCTACTAAGGGCCAGACCCAATGCAATCTGTGTGGATACACCTGAGAACAAGATAGGTAGAACATGCTCTCAACTGTCAGGAGATGTACCCGGAGTACAGGACAGGTTGGAAGAGTTGTCTCACTCCTGTCCACTGCTGGGCTCAGAAGCAGGACATACTGAATCCTTGAACAATGCCCATGCTGCTGCAGCCCTTTCAGCCTCATGCGGGAAAGATAGGCTTGGAAACTGTATGAATCAGTTCCTCAACCTCTTTCCAGAATTTCCTGAAGAACATGTAAAACATCTAGGTGGACACAGATATACTTATTAAATCATAGATCACGTCCAGAAAGTCTGGTTTGTTTCAATTTCTATAGCTTTTTGGTACTTTGAGTACACTATAAAAACTGTGCACTTTCCCATCCTAAAACTCCTTTGCTTAAACATTCTCCTAAAAGACTAACCTCTTCTCTCTTTAGCTTGTTTTCTATTTTCATTTTTTAGAACATACATAAAGGAAGTATGCTATAAACAGAAATGACTGGCAGTGGGTGTGGGGTGGGGATGTGTGTCATTTTCCTTTAGGCTCATCATTCTAATTACTTTTCAAACTTCTAAATTCCTTCTAAGCTCTTTCCTAATGTTTCTCCCCAGGCTCCTATGGCTGTTCTCTTGTTCTGTCACTGCAGATCACAGATGAAGGGCTTAGCGAAATATGGCATTCTGTCTCCTGTACTGGCCTGTGCAAAGTGTCCTTATTTTAAATTTAAACTTTTATCCCTCAGGCAGCAGTTCTAATCCATTTCCTTTCATTCAAGTAAGAACAATACCGTACGTCCCTATCTTCCCCCACCCTCTATCCTGTGCTCTTTGTATTTGTCTCTTAGATTCAAACAAGATCTTTCCTCTGCAGCCTTTAAGATCAAGGGTAGCCCAGCCTGGTGGCGCTGTACTCCCAGCACTCTGGGAGGTTGAGGCAGAAGATCTCAAATTCTAGCTCATGTTGGAGATGTAGTGTTTTAGGCAGATCTTGCGTATTAAAAAAAAGAAAGGGGCCGGGCATGGTGGCTCACGCCTTTAATCCCAGCACTCGGGAGGCTGAGGCAGGAGGATTGGTGCAAGTTCAAGACCAGCCTGGGCTACAAAAGTGAGCTCAAGGCCAGCCTCAACTGCATAGCGAGACCCTGTCTCAAAAAGACAAAAAAAAAAAAAAAAAAAAAAAAAAAAAAAAAAAAAAAAAAAAAAAAAAAAAAAAAAAAAAAAAAAAAAAAAAAAAAGAAAGGGGCCTGGCAGGATGGCTCAATGGTCTAAAGCGCCTGCTTAGGAAAGCTTAGGTGGCCGCAGGGACCACGGTTTGATCCCTGATCCCCGGCACCATGCTGCGCCAGCCCCCACCTCAGGGCAGGCTGAGCCGGCCATAAAAATAAACAAACTGAAAGTTCTGAAACAAGAAAAAAAAAAAAAATTAAAAAAAATTTTTTTAAAAGAAAAAAGAAAGCCGGGCGTGGTGGCGCACGCTTGTAATCCCAGCACTCGGGAGGCTGAGGCAGGAGGATTGGTGCGAGTTCGAGACCAGCCTGGGCTACAAAAGTGAGCTCAGGACCAGCCTCAACTGCATAGAGAGACCCTGTCTCAAAAAGACAAAAAAAAAGAAAAAAGATTTATTGTTCTTTACCATAAACCATGGACAAGGTGCAAGATAATCCATGAATCAGTGTCTCCACTGGATTCATCCTCTTGTTTGTTTTTCTGAACCAGGGATTGAACTCAGGTCCTTATGCTTGCCAGGCAAGCATTTATCTTACTGAGCTATCTCCCCAGCCCCAAAATCTTTTTGCAGAACTGGGGATTAAACTCAGACCCTTGCACTTGCTAAACAAGTGTTTATTCTGCTGAGCTATCTCCCTGCCCACCTCCCCCCCCCCCCTTATGGCTGGCTCAGCCTGCCCCTGGGGGTGGGCTGGCGCAGCTTGTGGTGCCAGGGATCTTTCTGGTTTCTTTTTTTCTCTCCTTTCCCCTCCCCTCCCCTCTTCTCTCTTCTCTTTCTTAAATGGCCAGCTCAGCCTGCCCTGGGGGTGGGCTAGCACAGCATGTGGTGCTAGGGATCTTTCTTTCTTTCTTTCTTTCTCTCTCTCTCTCTTTCTTCCTTTCTTTCTTTCTGGGCTGGCGCAGCATGTGGTGCAGGGGATCTTTCTAGTTTCTTTTCTCCTTTCCCTCCCTCTCTCACTCTCTCCCTCTCCCTCCGTCCCTCCCTCTCTCCCTCCCTCTGTCTCTTTCTTATGGCCCCCTCAGCCTGCCCTGGGGGTGGGCTGGCGCAGCACGTGGTGCCAGGGATCTTTCTATTTAAACAGTTCGAGCCACTCTTAGAACAAGGTCGACGCTTCGCTTCGGATGACTGTAGACTACAACTCCCAGCGGGGCGCGCAGCCACGCCCCTGCCATGGCAGCTCCGCCCCTTCTGATTCCTCATTGGCTTTCCGGGGGTGGGGATTAGATGGGATGTGGCCATGGGGCTGAGGCTTGGGTTTGTCCTTTTCTCGGCTTCCGTAGGCGAAATCGGACGGACCTTTGCCTGGGGTTGCGGTGCCTACCCTCCCCTTCCCTGGGGTTCGGGGGTGACATTGCATCGCGCCCCTTGTGGGGGTCGCGCCGACACCCCCACACAAACTCCTCAGCTGGCGCACTCCTTTCGTTTGTCTCCCTTGGCCGGGCTTCCAATCCTTTCTCCAGCTTCCCCGCCATGGGAGCTGCAGTGTTTTTCGGATGCACTTTCGTCGCTTTCGGCCCAGCCTTCGCACTGTTCTTGATCACGGTGGCTGGGGACCCCCTTCGCGTTATCATCTTGGTCGCGGGGTGAGTAGGAAGGAGGTCGTACAGAGGTGGAAGAGTGTGGAGACACAGATGCGGAAGGGGTTGGAGGAACTGAGGCGAGCCTGGGAGACCGAGTTGGTGGAAATAAGTCGATATGTAGGTTGGACAGGGTCGGATGGGAGATCTGGATGATTTGCCTTTTCTCGCAGTTGGTTTTCGCCTTCCTGGGACGCACAGATTCCATCTACACGCCTCCCAACAACGTCAGAGGAGGCCCGAGGCCGAGACTCGGGAGGGGGCTGGGTTGACCTGGGCCAGCCTGGGAAGGATCCAGGGATGGATACCTCGCCCTTCCGTGCCCTCACACTCTGTCTCTCACCGCTAATCAGATTTTTCTTCCCCTACACCCAGATTCTTAAAGATGAGTTGCCTACCCTGTGTGAGCCCTATCTCCATCACTATCGGAAAGTCTACCACTTTTCATGCTCTAGTCCAAGCTGGTCCCCCCCGCCCCCAACCCTTTTCTCTGAATGCCCTCACATTTGCCTGTCTCATTGCTTTTATCTTTTCTCTCAGGGCATTTTTCTGGCTGGTCTCCCTGCTTCTGGCCTCTGTAGTCTGGTTCATCTTGGTTCATGTGACAGACCGGTCAGATGTTCGGCTCCAGTATGGCCTCCTGATTTTTGGTGCTGCTGTCTCTGTCCTTCTACAGGAGGTGTTCCGCTTTGCCTACTACAAGCTGCTTAAGTAAGGAGATGGGGAGATCTGGAGGGGAAAGAGGCAGAGGATTGTTTGGTGGGAAATGGGGCACCACTGGTTGGTGGCTTGGAAGGAAAGCCACCAAGGGAGGACGTTAGAGTGAAAGGACCATCCCAGCCCTCCCTTATGTTTTCCCTACCCCACCCTACCCCAGGAAGGCAGATGAGGGGTTAGCATCGCTGAGTGAGGACGGACGATCACCCATCTCCATCCGGCAGATGGCCTATGGTGAGCCAAGGGAGAGGGACTGAAGGAGGGAGTTGGACAGCCCCCTTCCTTAGGGAAATCTCTAAATAACTCACATGTTCTAAGCTGTGTCTTGATTTCCCTCATACTTGACTTCTGAGGAGAGGTGGTTTGGGGGGAGAGTAGGTATGGGAGAATTGTTACTAGGAATGGGAGGAGTTGCTGGTGATGAGGCTATAGTCAGCTCTGACATTGACAGGACCCTCCCTTCCCCCAGTTTCTGGTCTCTCCTTCGGTATCATCAGTGGTGTCTTCTCTGTTATCAATATTTTGGCCGATGCACTTGGGCCAGGTGTGGTTGGGATCCATGGAGACTCACCCTATTACTTCCTGACTTCAGGTAAGGCTTACTTCCAATCTCGCCTTCATTCCCTATTCATCCCTGGCCCTGATCTCATTTGTTGGCCTTCCCTGGGAGACTTCTTTGGCTCAGCATCTCAGGAGGCTGGGAGAAGATCAGGGATGTATCTCATCCCCATCTCCCTCCCTGCAGCCTTTCTGACAGCAGCCATTATCCTGCTCCATACCTTTTGGGGAGTTGTGTTCTTTGATGCCTGTGAGAGGAGACGGTACTGGGCCTTGGGCCTGGTGGTTGGGAGTCACCTACTGACTTCAGGACTGGTGAGTTGGAGATAGGGGCCTGAGTTAGGGAGAAAGCCTTTAATGGTGAGTGGGATGAGAGGGTATCTTCACTTCTTTGCATTTATCTTGGGTAGAGGCAAAAAGATGAGTCTTGAGAGGTATGTCATATCAGCTGTTCTGGGGTAACTGGGGCTTGGCATTTGAATGGATTGGTTAAACTGGAATGCAGAGCATGTGTGGTGAGCAGGAATGGCAAAAGCTGTTAAGGGACTTGAAAATCAAGTCTACTTAGTTACAAGGTACTGGGCCTCTGGAGGGAAAGACTGGGGCATTTGGTTATATATCTGTACAAATTTTGGGTCAGGTACAAAGAATATGAGGATTAGGCAGAGGGGAAGTCTAACCTCTTTTCTATGATTCCTCTCATTTACAGACATTCTTAAACCCATGGTATGAAGCCAGCCTGCTGCCCATCTATGCTGTCACTGTTTCCATGGGGCTCTGGGCCTTTATCACAGCAGGAGGGTCCTTCCGAAGTGTCCAGCGCAGCCTCTTGTGTAAGGACTGACTACCTGGACTGATCGCCTGACAGATCCCACCTGCCTGTCCACTGCCCATGACTGAACCCAGCCCCAGCCCAGTCCATATCCCATGTGCTCTGTCTCCTTGTTGGTCTGTCCCACTACCTTCAGGGTTTTGCTTTGTCCATTTGTGACCTTTGGTATCTTAGCATTACCAGTCAGTGACTGGTGGGTTTGAATCTTCACTTCTTCCCACCTCCTGGGGACCCCTTGTTGTCCAGGATTCCTTGTGTGTTAGTGCTCTGCTCTCACCCAGCCCATGACTCACCCCGCTTCCCCTCTGCAGGCCGACGGCAGGAGGACAGTCGGGTGATGGTGTATTCTGCCCTGCGAATCCCACCCGAGGACTGAGGGAACATGGGGGGGACCCCTGGGCCTGGGGTACCCTCCTCCTCGCCCTGTATTTCTCCATCTCCAGTTCGGGACAGTGCAGGTTGCCAAGAAAAGGGACCTAGTTTAGCCATTGCCCTGGAGATGAAATGAATGGGAAGCTCAAGGTTAGACATGCTCTGAGTTTTCCAGTTCCCTCTCACTGGACTGGATGTCCTGGCCTTTTTCTCAGGTCTGGAGGAAACCATTTTTGGTGTGATAAAGACCTCAACTGCCTTTTATTTTTACGTGGGGGAGGGCAGGAAGGAGGTATGCTGAAACTCTTCTAACCTCCTTGGGCTATATTTTCCCTCCTTAAACTGCTCCTCATGGCTGGGCTTATTTCTATCCCTTTTCCTCTTAGTTCCAGACTTGGGGAGAAAGGAAGTGCATGTTTTGGAACTGGTATTACTGGAACTAATGGTTGTAACCTCCTTGACCACCAGCATCCCTCCTCTCCCCAAGGTGAAGTGGAGGGTGCTGGGGAGCTGGCCCACTCCTGAGCCCTGATACCTGATACCCCTGGAGGGGTCAGACTACTGTGGCATCCCAGGGAAGGAGGGCAGATTTTTTCTAGTTTTTAATTGGGGTGGGGTGGAGGGTAAGGAGGGTTTTCTATAAACTATCATTTTCTGCGAGGGTGGAGTGTCCCATCCTTTTAATCAAGGTGATTGTGATTTTGACTAATAAAAAGGACTTTATAATTATGGGGGGACTTGGTTTTAAGGAAGGGGTTAACATACTGATTGAGATTTCTGTTCTCCCATATCTCTTGTTCTACCTCTTTCCTGACCTGGCAACCACTGATCTCTAAGTACAGCTTTGGTGCCAGGACAGAAATTGGGTTTGGTGGCTTAACAGATCAGATGCTTGCAGTATGTCCCAGAGTGGATCTCCCTTTCTAGGAGTGGGATAAAAAGGAATTAATCATTATGCTGCTTTTTCTCTCTCCTTCACCCATCTCTAGCACCTGAGGGATTAAGGAACTCTCTTACCCTCAAAAGACTGACCAGAATGAAGGTCAGAAACTTTAATTTTCAAATATATTGATTGAGCAAAAAAAATATAATCTCAGCAGCAGCCCTTTTTCCTAAGGGGAGAGCCTGCAACATACCTATGGGAAGGGATATAAAGGTGAAGAATGAGGGGCTTTGGGGTACATTCTCAACTTAAAAAAAAAAAAAAACTAAACAAAAATAGTTCTCCTACATGTTTTGAGAAACTGAAGGCTCTACTCTCTTCTTCCTCAAAGAAGGACTAGGGTGTCTAATCTGGGAGGGGTGTCCAGAAAAAGCAAGGGTGTTTGCCTACTGTTCCTATTTTCTGACTGGTCTCTGCACCCCACTGACTCCCTGACAAGTATAAGGGGAAGGTGTCCATGATGTCTGAGCGGGTAGTTTATGTCTCAGTGGTGGGTCGAGCTGAGGTGAAGACCACACTCTTCCGGTTTCCTAGCCTCTTCTTCCTGGAAAGGGATTGAGATGAGAGTGACTAGTGAAGCAGATCAGGATTGAACTAGATTATTCTCTAATAGAAAAAGACTGAAGGGGCCCTGCAGGATGGCCCAGTGGTCTAAAGCGCCTGCAGGTGGCTGCAGGGACCACGGTTTGATCCCCAGCACCACATGCTGTGCCAGTCCTGAGGCTGAGCCGGCCATAAAAAAAAAATAAAGAAAGAAAGAAAGAAAGAAAGCCAAAAAATAAAAAAAAATAAAAAAAAAAAAAAGACTGAAGGAATGGAAAGTAGAACCTCACCGAATCTTTCTAGCGAAGAAATAAACAGCCAGGAGAAGGCAGAGACAGCCTAGCAAGATTCCCACACCTAGACTCAGCATTTCACCTGAGGGAGATAATGATGGAGGTGTTAGGCTCAGACTAACAAGCCTCGAGCCTGCTTGCAGAGGGACCCCATCCCATGGCTCAGGGCTATCTTACCTGTAGTATATGTGGGTCCCACTGTATGGGAAGAAAATATGGATCAGTGTGGGTTCAGGTTCCATCCCCGCTGGAATGGTATGCTGCTGGGACAGTCACCTGAGCATGCAGGGCTGGGGCTGGTTCCCAGTCCACCTAAGAACTGGAAATCCTTCCTAGGGGCTCACTGGTTCCCACCCTTGAATCCCCAGGTTTCCTATGGCTTCTGATCCCTGACAAGTGTAAGGGGAAGGTGTCCATGGTGATCAGTCACCTGGGACAAAAGAAGCCAAGACAGCCCGCTGGTTGAGAGGCTGAGGGGCTCGGTAGTTCTGGATAAGAGCCTCAGAAGGCTCCTCTTCTGTGGAGAACAGTGTCTGCCGCAGCCTTTCCAGCTGAGTAGAACAGTGAGAAGTCACTTTGGGGGATAGGAAGGGGTTTCATGTCACAACCCTGTCAGCTCCCCTACTCCCCCACCTCTACTCACCTGACCCTGTGAAATCTGGGCCCTTCTGTTGAAGACTGTCCAGAGCACACTCTCGTAGCATGGGGGTGTGGTGAGTGAGCCATTGTAGCGGAAGAACTGCTCCAGCTGCGAGGGGAGCAGCTCTCTCACGCTGAAGGGAGGCACTGAGGTCTTCTGATCTGGGGAGGACAGACTTGGACTTACTACTTCCTTGTGCTCTAGCTGCTTACCTAGCCATGGTTCCTCAAAGCAAAAGCCACTGGCCCTTGTTTATCATGTTCTTCCAGAGCTTTATAGATCAGGGTATTTTTTGTGTTGTTTTGGTGGGGGTATTGGGAATGAAACCCAAGACTAGACATGAAGTGACATCCGCAGCCTTTAAACAAAAACAAAAACAAAACTTATTTGACATAGGGTCCTGCTCAGTCACCCAGGTTGGGTTTGAGCTTAGAGATCCTCTTGCCTGAGCCTCAGAATGCTAGGCTTACAGGCATGTGCCACTATATCTGCTTTAGGTCCATTTTTGGTTATTTTTGGCTGGGCTGGCATAGCATGTGCTGGGGATCAAATCTCAGTGCCCTGCACCTGCCTAAAATTGCCTAAGCAGGTGCTTTAGACTGCTGAGCTGTCTCACTGGCCATTTTATTTTTTATTTTCTTAATGTATTTAGTACAGGGTCTCACTACACAGATCAGACTCCTAGTGATCCTCCTATTTTCACCCTCCCGAGGGCTGGGATTACAGGTGCACACCATGCCCAGTCTCAGTTTGGTCTCAGTGCACCCTGGGGGCGGGGCCAGCATGGCTTGTGCTGACATGGAACCCAGTCCTTGTGCTCTGCCTAAGCAGGCTCTAGTCTGCTGAACTATCTGGCTGGCCCAGTTTTATTTATTTATTTATTTTTGAGACAGGGTCTCTATATAGTTCAGGTTGGTCTTGAACTCACTGTGTAGTCCAAGCTTGTCTTGAACTTATGGCAATCCTTCTGCCTCAGCTTCCTGATGTTACAGGTGTGTGCTGTCATGCCCAGAGGGTCAGTTTTTGAGTCTCCCTAAAGTCTATTTTTTTTTTTTTTAATTTTTTTTTGGCGGGACTGGGGTTCAAACTCATGACCTTGCACTTGTCAGGCAGACACTTGTGCCATGGAGCTATCTCCCCAGCCCCTAAAGTTTAATTCCATTTGCTGTTGCTACAGACTTTTAGGGCTCACCTTTATGGCTTATTTCATGCAGATGACTCAGAATGTGTTCATAGGCTGGATTCTCTGCCTCACCCACCTAGAAGGGTACATAAGGAATAGGGCATTCATGTACAGGATAAGTGATCCCCATTTGAGGAAGGAAGAGGGCAACAAAATAGCTCTAGGAGATGCAGAGGAAGTGGAATGGGCTAGGAGCAATTGGAGGCCACTGACCTCAATTAGGATGCCCAGGACAGCCAGCCCTTGAGGCCTCTGGGTAGCCTCACTCAAGCTGCTGTAAGAATCAGAGTCATAATGAACAATGTGGAGCTGAGAGAAATGAGAGGAAACTGAGTCAGTGAACGTTTTCCCACTCCTGCAAGACCTCAGCCCAGCCACCACAACAATCCCAGCATGCCATAAATCTGTCTCCCAAAGCTGGGTCTTAATCCCCCACGATGACTTTTTCTAGTGTCCACAATCTTGCTTTTCTCAGGACCAAGTGTCCCTGTGTTGTCTTTGTGTCCTACTACAAGCTTTTTGCTCCCTGGTACCTCTGCAGCTGTGGCTTCACTGTTGATCTGGTGCTCTGAGCCCCCTGGGGATCCTTTCTGACCCCAGTGCAGGTGAAGCTGGGCAGCTACATACTTTCGGGGCAATCCGCCCAGATACAGGGTTGGGGGCAGAGAGAGTTGCACTGTGAGGAAAAGAGCATGCCAGAGTTGGTTGAGGAATGTGGCTCATGTCCACTGTAGTTGCCACCTCTTCTTGGGATACTTGGCCATCTTCTTCCTTTGTCAGTGGCCTAGCTTCTCCCATGACTGCTTTCTAGCATAGCAGCCTCTTTTCAGTGATGTTCAAGTCAGTATTAGGACACTAGCTGTCCAGCAAGCCTGATTGTATTCAGTTCCCAGCTTGGATATGGGAGTCCATTCTCATGTCTGTATTGATGGATGGATTCTTTCAAAGAATCCACAACTTCTGAGAATATTTTCCCCTACATTCGTAAGGTCTGAACTACAGCCCAACCCCTTGGAGCCTGGGCTATTCTTTTACCTGTGTGGCCATTATTGTGTAGGTCCAAAGGCTCAGTGCCAAGCTGGTCATATCCATGGGGCTGTAGAGCAGGCAGGTCGGGGTCGAATGTCACACTGTCTGTCTGGATATCAATAGGGGACTGGGCATCGCTTCCACACACAGGGTACGAAGCTGGCCAGTGGTCCTGACCAAGTGGGCCTGGTAGGTTACCGTGGATATTTGTTCTGCCTGTCAGCCTCAGCCCCCTTCAACACCCCAACCCAGTAACCCATCTGAGGTAAAATGCACTTTCTTCCACCCAGCCAGGCAGGGCTGGCTGACCTCAGACCCACTAGACCTCATCCTGCAGTTTCCCTGGCCTACCCAGAGATAGAGATGGTTCCCAAAGACCCTGATGAATGGGCAGTGGTGGCCCTTTTACTTACCTGTGTGAGGACAAGAAAGCTGAATGAGGGGAAGAAGAGATGGATAGAAAGCCTGAATATCCAGAGAGGTAGGATTGGAGAGTAGGAGTAATAAAATGAGAAGAAATCAGTGACCCTAGATAGGGTCTCCTCAGGGCTTCCTATCAAACCAGTGTGGCAGTTCAGGTGCCCTGACTCTCATTCACTTCTTGCTCCACACTGGACCTTGTTTTGACTGGAGTTCAGTATAGGCATTAACCAGAAGCTCAAATGGATTGAGGTCCACTTCCCCCAAGGTTGCAAATTGTCCCACCAGTCTCTTCCTCAACTCTGACCTCAAGCCTTGTCCTAACTCCAGAGCTGAGTCAGGGATCTTTGGGAAGAGTATGATAGAGAAAGGAAAAAGGCAGCCATAGCCAGAGTTTATCTCCCCACCCAGTTTTCTTTCAGCTCCCGCTCCCTCACTCCCACATAGATTTATTGGGGACTCAACTGGCTTTTATGCTGAATCTGGAGGTGTGGGACTTAATGATTAGAACAGGGTCTAGGGATCACATATGCAAAACTCGGGCCTTCGGAGCTTGGGGTAGGAGTATGGTTTGGAGTTCAAGGAAACCTTCCCACCCACAGGTGAAGCCAAACCGCAGAGTCGGGGCGCCAGCAGGTCAGGAACTCCGCTCTCACCTCCATAGGTCCAGTAGTGGCCTGCAAGGCAGAGCAGTTGGGGTTATACTCCAGCAGCCGCCAGCCCACCAGCGCCAGCCCCAGCGCTGCCTCCTCTCCTACCGCCCACCCCTGCCCTCCTCCCTCCACTCCAGCACTTCCCAAAGGAAGCCCTGAAACTGGACACCTCGGTGGAAAGGTCGGGGGGCCTATTTAAGATCAGCAGCCAGGCTGTGCTTTTCTGTCCAGTAAAGGGGGAGGAGGAATGAGGAGATAAAACCTGGACACTAAAATTAACCTGGCCCAAGTGTGCAGTTTGGTCAGCTCTTAACCTTTCTCCAGCCTGGGCCAAGTCACTCTAGCACTTGGAAGACTGGGGGTGGGGGGGTGAGGTGTGGATAGAGAGTTTGAAAGAAAGAGACCAGAGAGAGAAGTTAAGAGCCTGTGAGCAGACAGGCTGCTGAGGCATGAAGGGGGATTATTCCTGTGCCTGGGAGCACTAGTTGAAGGAAAGAACTGAGCAGTAAATTAATACTCAAATTCCTTCTTTTTGGTCTCACTAGCTCTAGAGGAAACTCCTCACCTCAGGAACCTCTGCTCCCCACATTCCCAGATAGCTCTGGAAAGGGCAGGAGTCAGGCAGGATCTACCCTAGGTTGAGGGTGGTGGGTGGGCACAGGCGGCCAGCCTGGCAGGGACAGGATGAAAGTGAAGCATTGTGTGTAGAAAGGAGAGCTGCCAGCTGGGTCACATGCCAGGCTCTCGTGCCATCCTGCCTCTGGCTGAAATGCTGAGGGTCTGCTGTCCGGCCCCCCACCCAGACTCAGGCGGCTCCAGGGAAAAGATAGCAGCCTTGCTGATTTTCATGGCAACACTTGTGCAAATTGCCAGAAACTGTGGAAAGAAACTCTAAATTTCTTACCATGTTTCTATCATTCCCTCTCATTTCTTATGGTAAGATGTCTTGGATCTCATCCTCGTTCTGTTCCTCAGCTCACACAACTAAGAAGCAGCCAGAAGGAGGGCTGGCAGCAGCCTCATTTACCAGCGGGGCCCCAAACAGCTCCTGCCCCCTGGTTCTGGGAAGGTGCCCTTCTCATCAACTCTCTGACATGCTGAGTCTACAGCTTTTCCTCCTCTTTCTTTCTATTCATGACATGTGTGACTTCATTTGGCTGTCCCCAGCATCCTCCTGCATTCTCTTGTCTGCTCTTTCTACACCCACTCCCTTGCCCTTCCAAGAAACTAATTCCACACCTACTGTGTGCTACCAGAGATGCTGTGCTAGACCATTTTTGTGTTTCCTATGAGGTGTAGAGGTACCCCTGGACCTGTGTCCCAAGGCAGCCATAATCTCCAGTGCTCCGGTAGATCCTTTGTAAGGGCCCACCCAAAGGTTAAGTATTAGTGCTATTGCTTCGAGGGGAAAATTGGGAAATGAATCACTCCATAGAGTTAAGGATCACTTCTGCTGTGAGATGTTTAGCCAGAGACCAGGGCAGCTGTGGTGTAGGATTGCCCCCCACCCCCACTGTAGATCCCTTAGCTCCAGATCTTTTGGGCTTGGTAATCACAAAGTTCCTAAAGAATGCAAGCCAGGAGGGTCATCTGCGATTAGGGCTTTGAGGAAAGAGTTTTTTCTGCACTTGTGTGTGTATACACCTTGTGCTCCACTCCCCCATACAGCAAGGCTGGAAAGGTAAAAGGAAAAGAAGGGAACCAGTCTTCGCCATACTTTCCCCTATCCCTGAGCCCATCAGTCCAGTCCCTCAGTGTCTTTTTACCCAAGCACACACGGTGACGTGTGAACATTAGCCCAGACAGACCAACACACAGACATTCAGTTGTACCTACCCCTGCCAGCAGCCCGGATCCAAGTCACCTCAAGCAGGAAGGCGAAGAACAACATGGTATCCCCAGCAAAGGCTACAGGCCAGGAGTTGGGGGACTAGAGGACTATAGCAGAGAGAGGGAGTGAGGCAGAGAAAGAGAGAGATGCTCCTGGCGTTAAGTATGTTTATTTCTTTTTCTCTTGATATCTCTGTCTCTGCAGAATTTGATTTTCAATTGAGTACTGTGGGTTTCTGAATCCCAGGATAAATCTCTCGCTGCCCGCTCTGTCTCTGCTACCCTCTCTCTGTGCTCTGGTCTACCTCTGCAGTCTCACTCCTCTGGCTGGCCGGCTGCACGAGTGCCTTCAGCTTTTAAGGTGGCTCTGGCCGGGTGCACGAGGGGAGGAGGGGGTGCCGGGCGCTGGCGAGCAGCTCCTTAAATAGCCGATTAGGCATGCAGGACGGCCTTGCGCCCGCGGAGTCTCGCCGGGGCTCGACAGCCCAGTTGGGGTACGCTCTTCGCTCTTCGCAGACACTGCTGGGATGGGAGTCCCCTGAAGCTGGAGGACAGGGAAGGAAGGTGTCAGGGCCCAATCCAGCCCTTCCAGAGGACCCTATATTCCCCTTTGCCTGCCTGGATGGGATGGTGTGGGGGAAGTAGCTAGGGACCGGTTCCCAATGCCCTACAGATTCTGAGCTGCCGTGGTGGAGCGGGACCC
The DNA here is from genome assembly GCA_004027025.1 of Myocastor coypus. NCBI lineage: Eukaryota > Metazoa > Chordata > Mammalia > Rodentia > Myocastoridae > Myocastor > Myocastor coypus. The sequence goes on along the minus strand of PVJA010026337.1, from coordinate 33 downwards.
TGGCGTTTGGCGACAGGTACGAAAGGGAGCTGG
>PVJA010026336.1:19098-29984 GCA_004027025.1 Myocastor coypus | reverse complement strand
GGTCCCATAATCTCCTTGACCAGGAAATTTGGGACACCTCTGAGTTATAGGATATTACAGCACAGGTTCTCTTATATCCTGGGTCTTTATTGACCTTGAAGGGCTAGGGCCAAAATATTGGCTATCCTTATAGCCCTTCTTATTCTCCAGTTGTCGGTCTGTTAACTTACATTCTCAACCCTCCAGCAGAAAAGCTTTGAAACACATTTATATTTGTAAAGTGATTTAAAAAAAAGAAAATTAGGCCAGGCATGGTAGTGCACACATGTAGTCCCAGCACTTGGGAGGCTGAGGCAGGAGGATCTCATGGCATGCAAAGCCAGGCCAAGCTATAAAGACAAAATAAGTTGAAGACCAACCTGAATTGGGCCGAGGATATAGCTGAGTAGAATAAGTGCCTGACTGGCAAGTACAGGGTCCTGCATTCAATCCCTGGTACCAAATAATAATAATAATAATAATAATAATAATAATAATAATAATAATAATAATCCTGCATTACAAATTGCAAAGGGAGATTTGGTCCAAAAAAAAGAAGAAAGAAAAACAGTAAATGATGGTATAGGTACGTTGCTATTTGGCAAGAATCCTGAATGTAATTGTCAAAAGTCTGGAGTTTGGTGATCAGTGGCCTTGTTAAATTTTGTAGCTAAGCTACCTGTGAGCTGGCCAGCCGCCACACCCCCCAGCCCAGCCCCTCCCTGCCCTGCTGCCTTTCCTTAGTCCCTGACCCCACCCAGCCCTGACCCCTCCCAGACTCCCTCACTCTGCTCAGCCCTGACTTCACCTACCTTCCTGAGCTGTTTTACTCAAAGTAAGCCTGGATAGTTCCAGCTTCTCAGCTTCTGCACCGTGATGTCCTCAGCATGGCACTCTCTTTCCTACATGCAACTTTGTCAACAGTACCTACTTTGATGTGCTATGAAACAGCGACTTGGGACAGTTCCTCAGGAAGCCGTCCCTAATGACTGTCACCCAGAGCTCACAGTTTCTTCCTCTGTGCTACTTTGCATTCTTTAAACACTTCTACTATTTCCACTCTGTGCTATATTTACTTTTGCTGCATTTTTAAAAAATACAAATCTTAGTACCTTGAAGGTGGCAACTGGGTCTTATTTCTGTCTTACCCTTTGTGCTCAGTATAGAATCAGTATGACTGATTTGTGAAATGATTTGACTCGATGCAAGGTTCACTCAAAGTGCAAATTCCTGTTCTCTAAGTTGGATCAGCAAACAGTTGAGGGACAAATCTGGCCCACCATCAGCTTTGTAAATAAAGTACCGTGGAAATTCATGTGCCCATGTGTGGTCACCTGTGGCTGTGTGCACGCTGGGCCATTGCAGCAGGGACCATATGACACACAGAGCCTGCAGCACTGGCTATGTGGTCGTCTGCAGTAGATGCTTAGGCCACCCCCCACCCATGCTAAAAGACAGCAGGTCTGGCTGGACTGGCAGTTGCATGAGTGCGGGTGCCCCTGGAAGGACAAAGGGGGAAGCGGTTGAGAAGCTGTGGAGTGGACAGAGCACCTTCCTTTCTGGGGAACCCAGGGACTAGGCCTGCAGTGCCGGCTCTGCACTCACCTCCTCTGTGACCTTAGGTGTGGGGCCCACGCTCAGGGACAAATCCTTCCTCCTTGCAGAGACAACCGAGATGCTCAGCATGCTCTGGAGAGAGACCTGCAGGACAAGAGCTCAGCCCAGTGCATCGATGAGAAGTGCTTTAACCTGAGAAACACATCAGATTGCATCAGCTACTTCCACGGCATGGAGAAAGCTGATGGCACGTAAGCACTAGGCACTCTGGGCCAAGACAGTAAGGGCTCCCGCTTCTGCCAAGCAGTGGCAGAGGGTGTCTCAGGCCAGCCAAGGGAGAGGCATTGGGGCTCAGTGGGTGCCCATGGTGGTAGGCAACAACATCCTCACCTGGCCAACTTAAGACAAAATGGAATGAATTCACCTGAAAAGCAAGGGTGCCATAGACTCAAGGGAAGGCTGGAAGGGAAGCTTTTGCCTGGCAGCCCAGGCAAGCCAAGGAGTGGGAGCTGGCCAGCCACACGGTCAGAGTGCCACTGTCTTTGCTTCCTTGGGCTACTGCACTTGGGATCCAAATTTGGTCACGTGGTCGAGCATCTAGCCAGGGCCTGCTGACGCACCTCCATTGACAGTTCCACCAGATTCCAAAGTAAGATGGCTGTGGCCAGATGGCCGGAAGGAGCAGGAGCTGCAGCTGGGCGGGGAGGGCCAACTGAGGCCCATGGCACTGAGCAGGGTGAGTGGGTGGATTCCATCCCGAGCCCTCACACTGACCCTAGGACACATTATTAAATGTCTCTGGGCTGTCGGCATCTGTACCTGGGAGGAGAATAGACCCATTTCCAGGACTGGAGTATGAAAAGGTGGGCAGGGGAAATAGAAAGCTCCAAGCCTGCTGGAGAATAGTCGCAGTGAACGTCCACCAAGCACTGGCCATGTGGCCTCCTTGTCCTGTACTGGCAGCTGTGAGCTGGGCCTCTTATATGTCTAGCACTAGCAGGCACGTCACCTAATCTTGCAGGGGCGTGTGGGACTAAGATGTGCTTTTTGAGGCCACAGTATGAGGTCTGAGGTAATAGGGACCAGAGAGAGAGGTGGGTCCACGGTGCTTCCACCTCTGCTTTTTATCTCTCACAGCATCGTGTTTCGTATGTCCATGTATATAATGAATATTTGTTGGATAAAAGAATAAATGAAAAGAATTAGGAGCTGGGCATGGTGGCGCATGCCTGTAATTCCAGCGCCCTTGGGAAGCTGAGGCAGGAGGATCAATGTGAGTTTGAGACCCACCTGGGCTACAACAGTGAGCTCAAGGCCAGCATGAACTGCATGGCAAGACCCTGTCTCAAAAAGACAAAAAAAAAAAAAAAAAAAGAATTAGGGAGGGGAGAAGAAGGGCCAGCAGTTTCTTTGGCCCAAGCTTGGAGTCACTTACTTTCTGGATCTGAGCAGATATGGAAGTGCTGAGATGGTATTTGGAGTTTCCAGCGGTGACAACTCCTGCAGCCCTAGGGTGTGAGCCAGAGGAGCAGAACTTTGGGGTTGCACGCTCTGCGCTGCCCATTGGCACAGGGAGCCCAGGGGTGTCTCCTCCCAAACAGATGTCTCCCTGAAAGCCGATGGTGGGGTGGCTGGCAGTGCTCCATTTCCACATCCAGGAGGGGCTGTTACTTCCTGTCCGCCATCCAGCTGCAAAGTGAGAGCTGCTGTTTGTGGTAACTAACTGCTCCCTCCTTGTGCTAGCTCAGGACTTGATATGTGAGGTTGAACCTGGGTGCTCTCACACTGCTAGGCAAGCCCTCTACCACCGAGTCACATCCCCAGCCCGTACTTGGGGTTTTCTTAGCACAAGACTATGTCTGGGGGCATTATAGGGTATCTAGCAACTGTCTGGATCGTAGGGCCTGTGTTCACTATAGTTCTCACTGCCACGAACTAACCAGTGATTATGTTGGTGACAGTACAGGCCTTTAGCTTATGTTTTCTATGTGCCAGACACTGTGTTTAGAGCTTTGCAAACTGGCCTCGTATATAATAATCATCCACTGAGGGCTTAAGGATCTGCTGCCATACTAGGGACTTCACATTTAGTCAGCAACCTTGCGGCAGGTACCACAATCATCCCTGGTTTCAGTGAGGCACCTAAGGCTCAGAGAGGTAAAGTAACTGGCTTATGCTCACACAGCAAGTGGCAGAGCCATGATCTGACCCCTGCTGGACTGTGGGCCTGTGTTTTGTTTCTTGTCTTTTTGAGACAGTGTTGCCTGTCCTTGAATTCCCAGTGATCCTCCTGCCTCAGCCTCCTAGTTCTGGGATTACAGGTGTGCCGCCACCACTTCCAGCTTGGCCTGTGTGTTTTATCACTGGTATTTTTAGACCTCTCTAGCAAACCCTGCTGTCCCTGGGTCTTTAGAGGACGTGGGGTCCAGGGAGGCACTTCCCCACCACGCCCTGCACACTGTCTGCAAGGAGGCAGACGCTCTGGCCAATTCCCCCAGGGACCACGTGCTTAAGTGGGCTCTTTGCCTGGGGAGCTCAGCGGCCCACTCAGCTATCAGGGCTTGGGACCTGGGTTCGCTCTGCACATCCCACTCAGCAGGGTACACAGGCCTGGAGTGCGTGCTCCTCTCAGCCCACCCTCCCTGCTTGGTCTTCTGAGGACGATGTGCAGCTGTGTGACCTTGAATGCGACCCTTCCCTTGAGCCTCTGCTCAGACTTGGAGGAAGCTCGGTCCCAGGTGCAGTACCCGCCCTGCCTCGGAAGCCCAAGACCCCTGCTTGCCTTTTGACTTCAACTCCTGTGAAAGGGAGGTGAAGCAATGACATACCTGCGTGACTTAAAATCCTCATCATACGACCGAAGTGAGCCTTAATATGTCTGGAGGTGTACATAGTTCAGACTTCAGAGAACTGAGTTCTTTTTTTCCCTGCTGCCTGAGAATAAAATCTATTTTCTTCAAGAACTACAGTTTTCTCCACACAAGAAAAGACCTCACTGCAAGGATTTCCCACTTGGTGTTGTCTAAACTGAGTGAGTCCTTTAGGCTCAGCCCCTCTGCAAACCCTGCCTGCCCGCCCTTGTGAAGCAGGTGCTCTCATGCCCACCACCATCCCCAGCAGCCTTGCTGTGTGTCCTGTGGGCAGGCTGGCCTCTCTCTGCACCTGCCTCTCCTGGCTCTTTGCCTTTGACTGTCCAGCTGGGCTCAGCCAGAGGATGGGGCCCTCCCATGGCTGTGGTCCACCCTGGCTGCTCCTCTCCCCACACTCTTGTGTCTCCTCTTGTCTGCTCTCGCTCCTCTTGCTCTTCTCAGCTGGGCCAGTGACAGAGCCAGTGACAGAGCCGCTCAGTTTTAATTCCATGAGTATCTTAACACACATCTAAGGGTGCGGGTCCCATGCACAGGGGTAGCTCTAAAACCCCTGTGGAAGCCTGACTCCAGAAATAGCCCCCAAACCTATACAATATATACATCACTTATATGATAGCATTTGCTTTATAAATGGCACAAGAAGAGACTAACTACAGTAACTTAAATACTAGGATAATTATAACATGCTGTATACATTTTAAGTAAAACTTATGAGTTGTTTACGTCTCGAATTTTCCATATAATCAAGTTTCGGATCTCAGTTGAAGTCAGGTCATTGAAAGAGCAAAAAACAAAACGACGGGGGAGGGGCACTGCTGTAATCATTCATTCCTTTTTCCACACCGAGGACACACACACACAGAGCCCACCCAGTCACCTCCAGCACCCTGTTCAAGGTTCCTGTGGCGCACATTGTTCAGCATGGAGATAGCTGGCTGGGCACTGTCCTCTTCCTGCTCTGGATGTAGGTGGCTAACAGGGGTGTTTCTGGTCATGCTCATGACTCTATCCCAAGGCCTAGGACAGTGCTTGGCCTGAGGCAGGTGTGACACACGCCTTGGCAGGGCAGGCTGGGCATGCATGTAGCTCAGAGGTGAGCATTTGTCTGTCATGCATGAGGACTTGAGTTCCATCCCCAGTACCTCAAAACAGTAGTGACAGCAGCAACACCCCACCGCCACTCCAAAGAACAAAACCCATGTTGGTTGGATGAATAAGGCAGTGAGAGTGGCAGGGCCACATGCTCATCAGTGGGTTGGAGTGGGCCGTCGCCTCTGCGAACCCTGCCTGCCTGCCCTCATGAGGCAGGCTGTGCTGCTGCCACTCACGCCCCCTCCGTCCCCCAGCAGTCCTGCTGTGTGTCCTGTGGGCAGGCTGCCCTCTCTTGCACCTGCCTCTCCTGGCTCTCTGCCTTGACTTCTTGACCTGGGGTATTTTGGTGGTGGAATCCAGTGAGGAAGTACTACCCGAGTGGCCCGTTCTCTCCGGCCTGAGTGCTCTTTTGAAGGTCACCCAGCTCTTCTAGGCAGCAAAGGGCTTTAAAAGGAAAGATTCAATTAGGACCCTTGTCCTCAACAGGGGGTGGGCTGCCGCCTCCTCCAGGGGATGTTCAGCAATGTCTGGACACATTGAGGTGGTCACAACTGGGTGGGGGAGCTACTGGCACCTAGTGGGCAGGCTGGGGCTGTTGCTGAGGAGCCTACAGTATGCAGGATTGTCCCACACAATAGACGATTTCTTGACCTGAAGGCTAAGGTTGAGAAACCACAGATGTGGGGTCTCTAAGGCCTGTCATAGATTTCTTGGCTCCTCACCCGTGTTATGCCTGCCCTTGTACTTTTCACAGGGTCTCTGTGCCTGAGACCTGGGCCAAGTTCAGCAACGACAACATCAAGCACTCTCAGAACATGCGGGCCAACTCCATCCGGCTGCAGGAGGAGGCTGAGCACCTCTTTGAAGACTTGTCAGACCAGATGTGGAAGCAGTTCACGGACACCAACCTGGCTTTCAACACTCGCATCTCCGAGGAGACAGATGTGAAGAATAAACTGCAGACGCAGCTGGCTAAGGTGAGCAGGTGCCCCTGAACCCTGGTGTTCCCTTGCTAAATCCACACCTTGCTCCCATAAGTCTCAGCAGTGCTGGATTGCTTCTCCCTTCTTGAGCTGACAGGGACCTGCTGAGCCCAGGGGCTGTGATCATGTCTGCCCCAAAAGAGGTCCAGGACTGTGAGCTTCTTGGGGGATTCATGCTGCCCTTGCTCACTGATGGTGGAGCTGGACCTTGTCCTGCTGTGACCATGGCATCCAGGAAGTAGCCAACACCCCAATTCTCCATCTGAAGCCCATGTGGCTCTACCTGAGGGGTACCCAGGGGAACATGTCCCCATGGATCATGGCAGATCTCTGCCAGTATCAGCCTCCCCAAAGCTTCTGCAATCCTCTCAGCCTGGGCTTTTTCCTCCCTACTCAACACAAATTCAGAGTCCCTCCTGGCTGTCAGAGGCTGTGCTGGGCCCTAGAAATCAGAGGAGGAACTGCACAGACACTGGCCTTGCACAGCTGACTCACATTCTGGCTGGGAAGCAGTGGTAGCAGTGGAATTTGTGCAGAAGGGACCTATGGACATAGGCCGGCTGGAGGAGACTGGGGAGTCCAGGAAGCAGCCTTAAATCTGCATTTGCAAACAGTTCCCCTTCTGACTGTGTATGGAGCTGGGGCTTTGTGGCCCCGCAGGCAGGGTTGGATGGAAATTAGAGGGGCAGTTTATGCCTGTACACATCCTCCAGTGTTTCTATGAAATAGCTGCAGGGTGTAACTGGTGTGATGGAGGAAACAGCGAGGGGCCCAGGCAGTGCTGCTGGCAGTGGCGAGGTTTCCACCCAGAACAGATTGCTAGGACTGAGGCAGTCATGGGAGGAGGGACTGTATCCAGCATCTGGGTCAGAGTCTGGGGTACACTGGGAAGAAGTGACAGTCTCAGATCACCGGGCCCTGGTAGGTCCTAGAGAAGCATCAGGAGTTTCATTGCAGGCAGTAGGGAGCCTTTAAAGGTCTAAAGACGGAAGGTGTTTGGATTCAGTTTCATCTTGGGTTGACCTCTTTTCCTCCTGAGTGGAGGAAGGTTGCAGGGGTCAGTTTGCACTGAGGCAGTGGCATCAGACGGGACATGGGAGTGCGAGGCTTCCTGAGACGGCAGAGTTGGCCTGTGAGCCTTCCCTGTGGTCACCTTCTGGTGCATCCTCGGGAACAAAATTAGCAAATGTTGCTTTACTAGGGACAGACAGTGGGTGTTCCCGCTCTGCAGGCCATGTGGTTGCCAGCCTGATAACTCAGGTCCACAGATGGTTCCCAGAAGCAGCTGTAGGCCTCATGTACACAGATGAACATGCCTGGGTTCTCATAAACCTCCATTTACAGAACCAGGCAGTGGGTCAGATTTTGTCCATCCTGGCTTTGGAACATAGTTCCTACGTCACTTTCTCCACGACCCCTTCCCAACTCCTGCAGTTCATTCACATTCACCACCTCCGGGGAGCCACTGCATTTTGGCACCTGAGATTGTGGTCTGAAGTGTGGACTCTGAGCTGGGCTTCGCTCGTGCAAATCCTCTGCACCCTGGACCACTTTCTTAACCTCTCAGTGTCTCAGTCTTTTTATCTGTAGAGTGGGGGTAAGGACAAACCCCACCTCTGGGCAGCCATGAGGATGATCTGGCCGGGAGCACCAGAAGCACGGTGTCTCTGCCAGTGGCTGACCTTACTGTTTTGTTGACTCATGCATCTGAGCCCTTCAGAGCACCCTGGCTGCACGCCGTACCTGGCCACTTAGCACACTGCCTGGCTCTCCCAAATCTTTGCGCAGTGAGTAAAAGGAATCTACAATGCAGAACTTGGTGCTTGTGCTAAGAAAGATATGGATTGGTGAAGGCTTTTAATGTCACATTTATGTGTGTGAAAAAAAACATTTTGGCTTCAATAAATATTGCATAAAAGTTGAGCATTTAACCACTTTTTAAAAGTGTACAGTTCAAAAAAAAAGTGCACGATTCAGGGCCAGCCAAATAGCTCAGTGGATTAAAGCACATGCTTAGGCAGAAGCAGCGGCTGGGTTCCGATCCTCCGTGTGCCTTGCTGGCCCTACCCCTGGGGCGGGCTGAGAGAGCAATTGGGACTGGGTGTGATGGTGCATGCCTGTAATCCCAGCTCTTGGGAGGTTAACTCTTGGGTGGGTCACCATGAGTCCGATCTATATAGTGAGACCCTATAGACCCTGTATTAAAATTAAATAAATAAATAAATAAATAAATGTATAAATGTGTACAGTCCAATAGTGTTAAGTATATACTCACATTGTTGTGAAATTTTTGTCACTAGCTATCCCAAAGCTTTATTTATTTTATTTATTTATTTTAAATGTATTTGGTACAAGGTCTCACTACACAGCTTGGACTCGTAGTGATCCTCCTATCTTCAGGCTCCCCAGCACTGGGATTCCAGGCATGCACCACCACATCCGAATTTGGTAGCTCAGCATGCCCAGGGGCAGGGCCAACACGGCACATGGTGCCAGGAGTCTAACCCTTGCCTAAACAGGCGCTTAGTCCCCTGAGCTACCTTGCTGATCCTCCAGAGCTTCTGTGATCTTCCCAAACTGAAACTCTTATCAGCCCTGACAGTAATGCGCCTTTATTCTCCTTCCACTGCACTTCCTGTTTCTGTGAACCTCATGAAGTGGAGCCAGTGGGTATTTGTCTTTGCAGGACTGGCCTGTTTCACTTAGCCCAGTGTCTTCAGCACCCACTGTCCTGAGTCAGAATTTCCTTCAGACAGGAGAACAGTGTCCCATTGTCTGCATATGCTCCAATTTGCTTGCTGCTCATCCCTCTCTGGCACTTAGGTAGCTTCCACAGCTGGCTCTCTTCCGTGGGGCCTTTCCTATGGGAAATCAAATGCCATTCATTGTGGAGCTCACGGCACAAAGCGGAGTCTGCTGTGAGGAGGACTGGACAGCTCCTCCTGTTGCGTGGTCCGTAACTACTTTCTCATCTGTGAAACAGAGCCTAAGAATCCCTACCTGTAACATTCTGTTCCTATGAGCACTGATGAGTTGATATGTTAGTATTTTTAGAATAGTGCTTGTCAGAAGGTAAATCTAAGTATTAATCCTATCAAAGGAGAATAAAAAGGATCGTTGGGGCAGAAGTAGTTGAGCAAAACCTTTTCCCTTTCAAAATTTCTCCTGGGGAGATTGGGGTTTTAGTAACAGCCTCATCACTGCAGATCAGAGGGCTTCTGCCACAGTGTAGATTTTTATTAATAGTCATTACTTAACACCAGCTGCTTTGCAACAAGCAGTGTCATATGGAAGACATCAAGCTACCATATGACTCTGTTGACATTTGCCTGAGCAGCAATTTCTCTTCTGGTTGGTGACTGTCTCACAGTGTCTTTCCAGGATATAATGAAAGGTGAAGCAGTGAAGATAAGTATATATCCTTTCACCTTTCAGTATCCTGCTTTAGCTAGAAGATTTGAAATGCCCCCTTCACATTTTTAACTGTTCCAGTTGAACTCAGCTTGATGCCTTTCCACAGAAGGTGTTTCTGGAAAATTCCAAGCGCCATCCTCACTCAGGCAACAAAACAGCAATTTCCTGAGTAGGCAGAGGAGTCCATTTAGTAAGGTCAGATCTACACAGGTCTCCATGTAGGCAGTAGTTGGAGCTGTGGCATTTCATCCCTAAGGCCATTTCCTAGCTCTGGAAAGTGCCCTCGGGACCTCATCCCCTCAGGAGTACTCTGAGGCTTTGGGGTATCTCTCAGCCATCTGCATCATGGCAAGAACAGGGACTGCAGACCTCTGGACTGTAGCAGGTGAGGAGCCAAAAGGGAGTGATCTGAGAGCCAGGATCCAGGGGCTCCAGATGGACCCTACTATATCCAGGAGCCCAACTGGATGTGCACTGGGATTGGGGACTCTTCCTTCTGGGGAAAGATGTTTAGGGCAGAAAAACTTGCCTGCTTAGAAAGTGATTATTCTAAAGATGTGGGAACCAGATCCCAGCAGGCGAAATGGTACTAGACACCTTACATAGGTAGAATGTTAAGATCACTGGATCACACAGGGAAGAAACTGTTCCTTCTTTGGTCCCTCTGCACCATTAGGGCTGGGCGTGAGATGCTGCAGTGCCCCTCATGTCTGCGACACCTACCCGTCTCCTTGTGCGCAGAGGCCACCGTCAGCTGAGAACTTTAGACAGGCAGCCATATCCAGCCAAAATGAAAACAGCATGCTTTTTTAAAAAAGTATTTTTATTGTTTAAATTTAACAATGGTTATATTACATATTTTCATCATCAGATCAGTTTAGATATAGGTATATAAGATCGATCAAACAATTAAACATTAACTTTAACAATAAACATTACTTTTTTTTGTTTTCCCCTTTCTTTTTCTTTCTTTTTTTTTTTTTTTTTTTTT
>PVJA010026336.1:0-18998 GCA_004027025.1 Myocastor coypus | reverse complement strand
TTTTGTAAAATAACAGATTCTGGCTGTGCAGGTCCGATTGGGCCTGAGAATCTGCATCCTGAACAGGCCCCTCGGCGACACCTTTGCTCTGATACGGTGTAGCTAGAGTGCAGACTATGAAAACGTGTTGGCTTTGAAAGCATCTGGATATGCAGCTGCCTTCTTCTCTCGCTCCCTCCCTCTTTCTCCCCCTTTCGCTGATTCAAATTATTGGAGGAACCAAATCTTCCCAAAAGGCAAACCTCTGCCATTTTAATTCTAATCAGATTTTCTTTAACTGCATTTTGCTTCCTCTATCACAAGCTGTGCATAGTCACTCTTCCCTACAGGGATCAGGCCAGGTCACCCCATCACATAAATCATGCCCAGCTGGTGCAGATACAGGATCCTGGTCCTCTAGGATGTCTGCTGCTCCTGGGCAGGCAGCAGAGACCTTTTAGGTCAAAACCTAATGTTCTCATGGCAGCCCTGGCATCAGGGATGCAAGATGACGCTGACATAGGAGAAACAGCCTGATCAGGTTGTTGGAGACTGGTGATGCAACAGACATGCGGACTCTTGCCACTAAGCCCAGCACTCTGGGAGGCTGAGGCAGGAAGACTGCAGCACGGGCAACTTAGTGACTTAGCAAAACTCTGCCCCAAAAGAAAAAAAAATTGAAAAGGGCTGGGGGTGCAGCTTAGTATGAAGGCCTGGGTTTAGATACTGGTACTGAAAAAAGGAAAGAAAGGGAGGGAGGGAGGGAGAAAAAGGGAGAGAGAAAAAAAGAGAATCAATTTCTTTATTTATTAATTAATGACTCCTCTTCATGGGCCGTAAGATTTCAAATAGAGAGTACGAATAGGAGACATGGGACAAATAGTGTGGGTGGCTTCAGAGGGGCTAATCATTCAGCAACCAGGGAAGGGACTGGATGATCATTTTCCATGGTGCACTCTCCAGAAGCCACAGCCAATCACTAGCTGCTAGTTAGTAATTACTAGCCACTAGCAGCAGTAATTAATATTCACAGTCGCCTGCCGGTTGTGCCTGGTCTGGTTGCCTGCGTCTAGGTACATGCTCACATGTGCACTGGATAGCTAAGATGCAGCCTACCAGGCTCAGAGCCTAACTCTAGAACTCTCACCCCGGGGGCCTGCTCCACATGGCACTGTCCCATCCCACCTGATGGCTCCAGTTTCTAGGAACTTCCTGTGAGACAGGCTTCTGGGTGTACCTGGACAGCTTTCTGTCTGTCTCTGGCTCTTTCTTGTTTTGTCTCTTTCTCTGTCTGTCTGTCTGTCTGTCTGATATCTGCTGGTAGAAGTGCTCTGTAGAGCCATATCACTTCTCACCTGTTCCCGCCCCCATCCTCCACCCCCACCCTTTTCCCTCTCTTGCCTGGAGTATTATAGGAGTCTCATTTACTTCCGAGGTGGTGCTCTCTGAGCTTTTCCAATCTTAAGGTCGTCTGTTTCCTGACTGCTAGTTGGGAGGACAGTCCATCTTTGAGTAGGTGGGCTACACTGGCAGGAAGTCCAGGTGCTTTAAATTCTCCTGAAAACCTGGAAGGTTAGCAAGGTACACACACACGGGCTGTCCTTGTTGTGCCCTCCAGAGCCCGCAGCACCACTCAGCTTGGTCATTGCAGTGTGGCCAGCCCAGGTGTTTGTCATTGCTCTCTGCAGAATTCCTCGTGCCCCTCTGTGACCTAAGCCCCTGCAGGACATAGGAGTGTGGCAAATAGTAAAAGTCAACTGAAATCAGAGGGTGTTGGCCTCAGTCGGCATAGTACTTGACTTTCACATTGTTCTTTTAATAGCTTTACATTTATTTATTTATTTGTTTCTTTATTATTTTTGCAGTACTGGAGATTGAACTCAGGACCCTGTACTTGCCAGGCAAGTGCTTATTCTATTGAGCTATCTCCCTGGCCCTAATAGCTTTACTTATATTTGCCATATGCCTGCATATGTTTCAAGTATGTGATTTAAGAAATTTTGACAAAAATGTCATAAAGCTGCCACCTCTCAAGGTGGTGACCATGTGTCACCCTGGAAGTCCTTTGCACCCCTTGGTAATCTCTGCCTCCCACTTCTCCTCATTTGCCTACAGTACCTGTCTGTTTTCTGTGGCTGGAGACCGACTCCACTAGAGATACACTCTTTGAAGCCTTTTTTTTTTTTTTTTTTTTGGTGGGACTGGGGTTCAAACTCACGACCTTGCACTTGCCAGGCAGGCACTTGTGCCGTAGAGCTATCTCCCCAGCCCCGAAGACTTTTTTTCCTTCAGCATAATTTTGAGATTTGTGGTTTTTCTGATGGCTGAGCCACAGGTCTTGCCAGATTCCATGCTGCATGGCTACACCGCACTGCAGGCACCGTTCACGTAGACCAGGGCTCACTTTTCCACTTCAACATTGATGAACATTTAGGTTGCTTCTAACTCAGTGCTATTACAAATCAAGCTGCCATGAACAGCTACTTACACACATGCGTATGTACTTTGCTAGAGTGTTTAAAAATATTTTGGTTAAGGAAAAAAAAAAGATTTTACATAAAAATTTTACAAGTTGGTAGCCGCTCAGAACCCACATGTCTGTAGGCAGGGAGTGGGTCAGGGTTGAGTGTCTGCAGCTTGTGGATGAACTGTGCTCAGCTGCTGCCACCGCCCCAGGCCCCACGACCTGGGGGGGGGGAGGGATCCTACTGCATCCCCACAACACATTTGCAGCGCTCCCTCTGCTCTGGTAGCCATGGGCACACATGCTGCTTTGTGTCTCAGAGGAAATGTAGGGAACCAGATGTAGAAAGCTGGGCATGGAAAGAGTTTAGCCGGACCACAAAGGAGCTGTGATTTTAAGTCTTAAATGCTTCCTTTTATGTTGAAGCTTCTTGAGGTTTCTGACTTTTCAGCAAAGTCATTGGCATCAGCACAACCACCCCTTCCTCTGGAGGGCTGGGTGGGAAGGTATGGGGTCTGAGGGGTAAGAGCCAGGCTGGTTCTCTGAGGCCCCAAGTGCCAGCTTCCAACACTTCTGTTTGTCCAAGGAGGTCTGGAACCCATTGTGGAGTGGGAAATGCTTTTGTGTTTTGCAAGCAGTGGATCCTTTCCAATGCTGGGGCCTGGGCCAAGCTACCACTGGATTCTAAAATTGGCTGAGTCCTGGGCAGTGGAGCCCCCAGCCTGTCCCTTGTTTATCAGGCTGTCCCAAAACACCACTGAGCCCAGGTGAGAGCTCCACTCTTCTCAAGACCCTCTGAGTGAGGGTGATCTGATTTTAATACCTCTCTTCCTGCCCAACACAAAGGCATCCAGCATCAGGCTTAGGATCTTCAGGGACATTGGATCCTATTGAGACCTTTTTTCCATCTCGTCTACTGTTGTGGAAGCCTGTACTCAAGGAAAGGTGTGTAGTTTTCTGCTTGTGGCAGTAATATAAATATTTTATGTGTAATGTGGAATGGAGACGAGGCTCAGTGGTGGTGCACTTGCCCAGTATGCTTGAGGGCCTGGGTTTCACCCTTAGCATCTCCCACCGCCACCCAGTGAGAGTCATTTATTAAAGGTTGGAGTGAGGGTTGATTGAAGAAAAATAGGAAATGTACAGACAGTGTGTGATGTGAGAAACATCATGCCTATGATGCCATGTGACTGAAGTTTGGCGGTCACCAGTGCAATGATTACCCCTGCCTGCACGCATGAGGTGTGACTCCAAAAATGCAGTGCACATTTAAACTTTTCTAAAATTATCACAGTAAAAGATATCCTGCCATTAATCCCCCTCAAAATCTTTCCCCTCCCTCAAAGGCACTTATTCCATCATTCTTGCTCTTTCTGAAGCAAGTCTGGAAGTGTACTTCCGTGAGTGTCTTTAGTCATGTGGTCGTGGCTGCCTTGATGTCCCGAACCCATTCAGAAGGTTCTCTCTCATGGTCACATTGACTTGGGGGAAGGAGTCGGCAGCATTCCTGGTGGGGAAGTATGAGGGAGCGGTGCAGGCTTGAGCTTAGCTGGAAGGACTAAGTTGCATGGAGCCAGACCAGTGAATAAGGTGGACAAGGACGCATGGTGATGTTTTCACAAGCCCGTCTTTCTCACTGGGTGTACTTCATAGCCACATTCACTGAATGTTGGTCATACCTCACCAAGACTTGTAGTGTGAAGACCCTGGCAGCTGCCTTGCTCTAGTCACCCTGACTGCCACATTTCAGGGAAACATGCCCACGCTGTCATAGTATTTGGCCAAGGTAATAGTCACATATCCAAGGCAAGGGTGACCAAGTTCCAAAGGCTGTTTTAGGCAGATAGTTTTCACTCATGACCTGGCATCATCATCATCATCATCATCATCATCATCATCATCATCATTATTATTATTATTATTATTAAGCTGGCTTTAGAACAGCAGCTCCCTCTTGGCCTCACGGGATGAGCTTTCCTGCGCCCCTCACCCTGTGGGCGTTCTGCAGTCCATGGTGGCCGCTCACCTCAGCTCTGGCTTTCCCTTTCTAGGGGTCCAAATTTCCATAGAAATTGAAACCTGAGTAATTTTTGCTGTAATTGGGGGGGACTCTGTCCCCCAGAGCACTGTGGCAATGTCTGTTTTTTTTTTTTTTTTTTTTTCTTTTTGAGACAGGGTCTCGCTATGCAGTTCAGGCTGGCCTTGAGTACACTTTCATAGCCCAGGCTGGTCTCGAACTTGCACCGATCCTCCTGCCTCAGCCTCCCGAGTGCTGGGATTACAGGTGTGCGCCACCACGTCTGGCTTTCTTTTTTCAATTTTTTTTTTTTTTTTTTTTTTTTTTTTTTTTTTGTTTTTTTTGTTCTTCCACCCCACCCCCTCCCCCACCCCCCCCGGTTCTGGGTTTTCCGGTGTGCCCCCCCCCCTTTTGGTTTTTTTTTTTAATTTTTTCATTTTTTTTTTTTTTTTTTTTTTTTTTTTTTTGTGGCAATGTCTGGAGGCGCTCCGTGGACAGTAGCTAAGGGCGCTGCTAGACAGCCAGCGTGGTACGGGATGCTCCTGTACCAGATGATTAGACTCCACATTTCAATAGGTTGCAAAGTAAACTTTGGAATTTCAGGCCAGGAGTGGCAGAACTCACCCATAATCCCAGCCCTCAAAGAGGCTGAGGCAGAAGAAAGGCTGGAAAAAAAAAAAAAATAATAATTCAAGCACCAGCAAGAAATAAAGAGTATTTTAGAGGCAAGGACCTCTGTAATTCTCAGAGATAGACTGGATCCTCCCCTAAAGGAGGAAGGATGTAAGGCTCAGCCTGGGCACAGGCCAGTGGTGGAATGTCTGGTAGAGGTAAGACCTAGCAGGACCGTGGTTTGTTCCAGGTTAGAACTTCCTCAGATTGGATCCTTCTTGGTCACCTGGCCAGGACCTGCCTCTGGGCCTCTTGTGTCCCAAGCTTTGATGTGAGCCTGTCTCCGGCAGCTGCAGCTTGCCTTCCATTTCTCTGTTCCTTGCAGAGGTTTGGCTTCAGTTCTGGCCCTGTGATCTCTGTGCCTCAGTTTCTTCCTCTGTCAAATAAGATTTTGCAAATAGTTGTGAGAATAAGAATGCTGCATTAGTCACTTCGTGAGTGGTGGGTGAATCAGCTATAAAGATGTCACTGAGTACTGTCACATTTCTGACCAGGGAGACAGGCAGGTGACTGAAGACACGTGGGCCAGTTTTTGGTACCAGTAAGGCAGTGCTGGCAAACTTATGGCAAAATGTCTCTTTTAAGATAATGTCTGAGTTGTCTTTTTTTTTTTTTTTGTCTTTTTGAGACAGGGTCTCACTGTACAGTTCAGGCCGGCCTTGAGCTCAGTTTTGTAGCCCAGGCTGGTCTCGAATTCTCACCGATCCTCCTGCCTCAGTCTCCCGAGTGCTGGGATTACAGGCGTGCGCCACCACGCCTGGCTTGAGTTGTCTTTTCTAAACTAAAACCTCAGTATTCAGGTTCTTTGCAGTGTTGACACTTTGCAAAAAAAAAAAAAAAAAAAAAAGTAGAATTGACTTGCAACTTGGGTAATCGGTCTCTAAAAGGATCATCATTACCGCAGTGAGGGATCTTGGGAAAATCACCCCTCTGAACTGCAATTTCCTAACCTGTGAAAGAGTGATCCTGCCTGCAACTTGCCTCTAGAGCAAGGTTGCTTAGCCTTGGAACCTACTGGTGTGTGAGGTCTAATGATCCTCTGGTGCGGGTGTGTTCTGGGCCATGTAGGCTAGCTAGCAGCATCCTTAGCCACTGGCCACCAGGTGCCAGGTACACCGCTTGCTGGGCTATAGCAGTCAGAGACATTTGCCAGTGGAGAGGAACGTGTGAGAAGGCACAGGCAAGCAGCCCCCTGTGGTGCATGCTGCAGTCGTGCAGACAACCACGTCTGTCTCTAGGATGCTTCATTTAATTGGTCAGTGTGGCCTGCAACAGGCTTTTAAAAGTTCCCTGGATGAAGATGGACATCCCAGTACTTGGGGAGTATTGTAGGCTTGGACTCAGTTTGAAGAACTTGGTGAGACCTTGTCTAAAACAAGACCAAACAAACCAGCAACCACCCCCAGAAAGATATATTTGTATAGGATGTCGCTCCATGTAAAGGCTTTAAGTTCAGTTCTTAGCACCTTAAAAAAAAAAAAAAAAAAAAAAAAAAAAAAAAAAAAAAAAGAGGTCCCTGGATGATTCTAATGGGAAGGCAGGACTGAGAACCATAGGTCTGAGTTCTGACCAGTGGTTAGGTAAGCCTGGCCCTTGGGCCAGCAGTATCAGTGTCACCAGGGGACTTGTTAGAAATGCAGATGACCAGGTCCAGGGCCCATTGAAGTGGGAGTGGGGCCCAAAGGCCTGTGTTTTATCACGGCTTCCTGGTGTACAGCCTAGGTGTGGACATGTGACAGACATTTGCAGATGTCCCCCTCCTCGCGCTCTTCCTGCAGCAGATGCATGCTTACAGACCCTGTGTAGTAGACTCAGCTAGGACTGGGGACACAGTAGCGAGCAAGGGAGCCAAGGTCCCTGTGTTCAGGCTCCTTAGAAGCTAATGGAGAGACAAGTTTACAAACTAGGTCCACATAAGTGAGTGATGAGAAGACCTTTGAAAGTGTGAGACAGTGGGTTGGCATGAAATTTCCTGGAAGCAGAGCAGTGTCCTACCTAGCAGGGAACTGCCCCCAGCCTCCTCTTCAGACCCTTCCTGGATTTGGAGGACCCCTCTCAATGCTACTGTATCTATCTATTAGCCTGGCATTCTGATGGCCTCCATAACCTACCTCTCAATAGACTTCTTAACTCAGGCAAATTTCCCACCCAGTGACAATGTCTGGAGACATTTTGGGTTGTCACCCTGCTTGCAGGGAGTGCGTATGTGTGTGTGGGGGGATGTTGCTAAAGCAGTGGGTAGTGGCCAGGTCTGGAACAGTCATGTCCTGAATTTCCTACCAGGTCCCTCTGGAGCCCTCCTCTTTTCTTTCCTTGCTCCTGGGCTTGGCTGAACTTGAGAATCTTCCACCGTTTGACCAGAAAGAGGATTCCAAGCTGCCTACCCCTTCCCAAGCTGAGGAGCCTGCCTTGGGCCAGGCATCTCCTTGGAAACCCCTTGGCATCATGCAGTTTGGAAAACAATAAATTTGCAAGGTTGCACAAAGCATACAGAAGCCTGCAACTGGATGGAACTGCTAAATCCATTTTCCCCTCCACATAAGAAAAAAAAAAAAAAAAAACAACTTTCCTGGCTTTAGAGGCTCTAGCTCTGCTGTCACAAGACAAGATGCAGGCAGATAGTTTTACATGGCAAACAACCCTGCCAAATGTAGCCCCCCTTGCAGAGCTGTCGGGTGGATTTCTGTGCCTGCCAGAAATATCCCAGTGCACTTTTCCACTGAGCTAAGGTTGATTTCATCGGAGGCAGACCTGATTGTTGCCTTCCATATTCCATACATGGTCAGCAGCCTTCCCAGTAGTGGCCTCACCCCCTCTGTGTGCTGGGTGCTTCCAGCTGGTATCCTGCAAGGGGCCAAGGACCTTTCCTTCAGTTAATTCATCTCTTCTCCCTAAAATCCTATGAAGAAAAGTTTATTCTGAGCATTGCTTTACAGGTGAGGAAGCTGAGGACCAGTGCCTTGCCTAATGTATTTCTTACTCAGGGAGCTGAGAGCTTAGGTTTCCATGTGAATCTGAGGCTCTCGGGCAGAAACTGTGATGCCAGGGGTAGGAGGAGATGGACACTGCAGCGTGAGCAGGGAGAGTGAATTTGCCTTCCTTCCTTCCTTCCTTCCTTCCTTCCTTCCTTCCTTCCTTTCTTCCTGTCTCTGTCTCTCTGTCTCTCTGTCTCTCTCTCCTCTCTCTGCAGTACCAGAGATTGAACTCAGGGCTATATCCCCATCTTTATTTTATTATTTTATTTTTTAGAGACAAGGTTTCATTAGCCACTAAATTTGCAAAGCTGGACTCGAACTCATGATTCTCCTGCTTCAGCCTCCCAAAGTGCTGGGATTACAAGTGTGTGAGTCACCACACTCAGATTCTCCACATTTCTGTTCAAATGGTTCTCTCAGTAGATTGGATGATGCCCAGTCATACTGAACATGGCCACGCAGTTCATCAGCTCAAATGCCTGTCTTCCAGAAACACCCTCCCAGAGATAGCCAGAAATAAGGCTGTACCTCTTAGTCTGGACCAGTGGCCATGCACTGCATGTACAATTGCACCAAGTCCTCCCAACAGCCATGGGGGCGGGTTATTCTTCTGGCAATTTCAAACCCAAAAGGGATCAATAAATGTGGAGGCCGGTTTGCCAGAGGTATGGAGAGCCTGAGATCCAGGAGATCACAGCGCAGATAAGAGCAGGGCCTGGAGTGAGAACCACCTCTGTCGGACTGGCAGAGGCCTGAGGGATGTGCCCCCTGCCCTGGATCATCCCACTCAGACCCGCAGGCAGTCTGCTGGGTGGGGGCATAGCACTGGGGGTGGAAAAGGGAATGAGGTGGGTGCCACGCGTGCCACCCCCTTCTCAGCCGAGTTTCTGCTCCCAGCCAGGGTGGCAGGGCAGGCTGCCACAGGCAGGGCGCCAGGACTCCTCCCATGGGGTGACCTGGGCCGGTCCCCAGCGGCACGGCTCAGTCTCTAGGATGAGCCAAGCTACACTCCAGGAGCCTCTTCCCATCCCCTCCATACTTTTCCAGTTTTGTGGGAAACAGAGGTTGAATACCATCCTTGAGTTGAAGGATCTGGGACCCCAGGAAGCCCCTCAGAGTGCGAGGACCAGACAGAGAGAAGCCAGCTCTGTGTGTGTGCGTGTGTGTGTGTGTGTGTGTGTGTGTGTGTGTGTGTGTGTACATGCTTGTGTGTGTTCCTGAGGATGAGAGATCACTACATGGCCCAGACACTTCACAGGATTTTGAGAGGAACAAACACACCTTGGGAAGACCTGAACAGCACTATTGTCCTCAATGTGGCTGTCAACATGTTTGTGCCTTGTGGGTTGTGTGCCAGGTCAGTGAAGGGGCTGCCACACTTGCTTGCTGAGGTTTGTTGGAGCTTCTCTGCCCAGGGCCTCTGCAACAGGATGGTCAGGAAAGGCCTTGTAGGCATTTTAGCCAAGCCCTGAAGGAGGTAGGGGCATTGAGCCCCTTTGGTGTCTGGGCAGGCATCCTAGGGAAAGGGCACAGCCTGTACAAAGCCCCTGCAGGGAGAGGATGCTTAGTTTAGTGGGAGTGGGTGGGTGGAATGACTACAAAGCGAGGCCGTGGGGGCGCCTGCACTGTGTGTGTGTGCACACACACCTGTGTACGTTGGCAGCTTGAGTCTGAGGCCTCTGAGCTCAGGAGCCTGTACAAACTTGCCCAGATCCTCCCACCTAAAAGCAGCCTGTGCTCCCAGCATCCTCCCTGCCTGGACAGAGGTCTGCACTCCTGAGCTTTACTGAGCAACAGGCAGCTCTGAGCCTGGGGGTTAGAGTGCCAGGTCTTCGAAGTTGGTGGACATCGGTTCCCATTGACCCCTAAGAAGCCCATGCTGACGGGAGTCCCCTCCCCGGTGCCTTCGCTGCTCTGCCTGCTGTATCCAGCAGGTCACCCACGCGCACATTTTCCAAATCACCCCCACTTCCTCATTCAGTGCTGGAGATAACGTGACTCGCTTTCCCTAAGTGGGGCTTCTGTGAGCCCCAACCGCACTGGCTCACCCCCATACCCACTCCTGGAGCCCATCTCCTTCCCCTGGGGCACCTTAATTTTTTCTGTATGCCCTTCATCCCTGATGCTGGTCCTTTAGACTACTTAAGGAAGCTCTGAAAAGTCCTGATGCCCATGCTGCAGCCCAGACCCCGAAAGCAGAACCATTATGGTGTGAGGTCAGGAAGCAAGATTTTGAACACCCCGGGAGTTCCAATGGGCCGCCGAGTTTAGGAATCACTGATCTTCATTAGCAAGTCGTATTTCTTAAAATCGGCTCCTCTCCAAGAAAGCAAACTGAATTATTTTATAAGGAAATGTAAAATCTCTCAGGGCTGCAGAGAATTTGTCCTTTCTGACCTCTGGGGGAGGTGGGCTCCGGCTCGGCCTGTGGTTGTGGCACCCACCACCTGTGCAGAGCCCCAGTACCCCACTGTGTGGGCCCTCCCTTGTCTCTTTGCTGCCTTCCCCCTCTTCTCACATCGTGCTCATTCCATTGCTACTATGGAGCTCTTGATTTACGTGTGTTCTTATTAACATGTTTGGCGCTTTATGCATGCGGATCTTTAGTGCTCACCACAGAGATTGCGCCATTTTGCACCTTCTGCTTTCTGTTTCTTCACCTGGCACCACTGTCACACCCACCCCTGTGCCCATGCATGTCTGTTCCTTCAGTGTGAGCACTGCAAGGTGGTTCAGCACCTCATCCAGCTCCTCGGTGCACAGGCACTTGGTGCCTGCCGGCCGACCACCCAGTATCAGGGTTACTGCACCCATCACCCTTGAGTTCTCATGTCCCCTGGTGATTCTGTGGGATAATCTCCTATAATATGTACCCTGGGACATACGGGTCCCTGGATTGGTCTTGGCACACTGGCTTGCTCTGCAGAAAGGCCTCACTGGTGTCTGCTTGCTCCTCTGTGGGACAGGGGTCCTCAGGGTTCCTCCTCACAAGAGCCCAGGCTGTTCTGCCTCTAAGCCCTGGGGATCACATTCCGCAATTTAAGGAAGCCTAATTACCCCAGGTCCACGGGCCTGTAGGAGTTGGACGGGCAGTGTACTATCCATTGCCAGCACGTGGGGGCCTTTTTCTCCCCTCTAATAGAGATGACCCTAGCTGTGAGCCACAAGGTCTGGACAAGAAGTTGGGGGCGCACTTTGTGGCAGCAGGCCTGGGAAGATTGGCCGTGTGTGTGAATCTATAGTTGGCTCTAGAAAGTTCTGGAAAGCTCACAGGCAGGCTACTCAAAACGTGTAGCGGTGAGGGGACAAGATGTGGAGATGCAGCCTTGGGCATGAGCAGGAGCGGGAGGAAACAAGCTCCGTGAGGCCTTGTCTCTCAGCAACCCTGTTGCTGCACATCGCTGTCCACAAGGGCCCCCAGCTCCACCCCGTCCCCTCATCTGTGCTATTTTCAGGCCTGGGGATACACAGCAGGGTACGAGGCTTCCCCAGTTCAGTCACTCTGGACCCTCTTCCTCTTGTTGTCATGTCCATGGGCTACATGGACTGTCACTTACTGTGCATACTGGTTTAAGTGGAATTGAGTAAATATTTTAAAAAATACATTTACTTAGGAGAGACATTAATGTCCCTCTCTTAAACGGAAAACAACAGAACTGCCATTAACAGAGAGTGGCTAGATTAACATTACAGTAGCAGGGTGGAATATTAAAATATACTAGGACCTGGGTATGGTGGCACATGCCTGGAATCCCAGCTACTCAGCAGGATGAGGCCGAAGGGTCAAGAGTGTAAGGCCAGCCTGGACAACTTAGTGAGACTTTGTCTCCAAAAACGTCCCTGGTGCCTGCTGCTTGAAGAAGCCACTCAACTCCACAGTTGTTCTTGACCCTCTGGGACTATGACAAGAGTCTGGAGAGGAACAGAAGTGGGTGAGCTGTATTCCAGGGCTCAAGCCTGGATGTGCAGCAAGTTGGAAGGGGATTGACCTGGTGGCAGTGGTCTTGATCCTTTATCAGAGAGCAGGGCGTGTTGCTAGAACCTTTCACATAAGACTGGCTCCTGTGATCTTCTGGAATGGGAGAATCTGTGTCCCTCTGCAGCACTAGCACAGGAACTAAAGCAGGGCCCCTTCGGGGACTGTGTCCCCATCCATGTGCTGCACTCCAAAGGCGCTTAGGGAATGTTTAGAGCAGGAGTTGGAAACACTGGCAGGCACCCTGTGATGCCAAGAGAAAGCGTCTGTCCTGCTCCTGTCAGCACTGCCGGGTGTCAGCAGTGCGTTGCCGGAAGAGCACTGAAAGAGCACACTCCAGACAGCCCTCCACGCTGTGCCCTGCTGACCCCTCTGCCTAGAACAGCTGGAGTCGGTGCTCCATGGTAAACCAGCAAAATGGTTTAGCAAGAGGTCTCACCCTCCCTCAGATCCAGGCCATCACGGAAGCCTGAGACCAAACCCTGAGCAGAGAGACAGGGAGTAGAGGAACACAACAAGGAAAGAGATGAGGTGGCCTCAGGTCATGGGCTTCAGGGGCATCCTTCAGGGTCCCTTGAGGCAGCCCTCAGGGCCTCTGTGGGTGGGCTGGGCTGGAACAGGGCTGGCAGGTGTGGCTAGGCCAGCAGCTTCTTCGCCTCGCTACACCCTCAGCCGCGTCCCTCCCACTCCACCCCTGCCATAGGCCCCCTGATAGCTTGGTGAGGGGCTGCTTCCACTGCTGGTCAAGCAAGGAAAGCATTATTTTGCTCTATGGCTGGCTGAGGTGCAGCCTAGGGAGCTTTGACATACCCTGGTCCACACCCAAAGGGCAGGCCAGTCCCCAGGGCTCCTAGGAGAGGTGAGGTGTCTCCCACTTCCGTGATTACATGCCAGTCCCTACTCTTAATGGGTAATATTTAACCAGCATGTGATGAGTCACTCTGGTTCTAGCTGGCCTAGGGACCAGGGGAGGGATTTGTCTTCCTCCTTGGTGGCCTGTGAAGGACTCTGAGGTCCCCTGCTACTCACTAGTTTGCTGTCTGAGTGGCAATGCACTGTCTTTGCAGGCTCTTAAGCTGATAGGGAATTCAGGAAGGAATTAGTTTTAAAAATTTTATTTTAAGCAATTTCTTGGTACCTGTAGGGTATGGGCTTGATCTCACCAAAACAGTTATCCCCATATCAGTTATGATTTGTGACTATTTTATAGCATATAAAAAGGGGGTAACAATGCACAGTCGTAAAATGCTTAAAAGCAGGAACTGGGGGTCACTTACGCCACTCACCCCACCCCATTACGACAAGCACTGACATAATCATATGTGCCAGTTTTATCCTATATTGAAACCTCAGATAGATGGGATCATGCAATTTTAAGGGCAGATTATTGTGAAGCTTTAACGTGCACACATATCATTGGGGAACTAGTTAAAAATCTATCCTTCCAGTCATGAGTTCAATCCCCAGTTCTGGGGAAAAAAAAAAAAAAAATCTAGCCTTCGAGATTTCACTATGATTCATACATCCAGTTAATATTTAGCAAGTTACTACTATCTGTAGGGCTGCCAGATTTGGCCAAAAAAAAAAAAAAAAAAAAAAAAAAAACAACCATAAGATGCCCAATTAAACCTGAAAGCCAGATCAACAAGACATAATTTTTGAGCGTCATGTCAGTATGTCTCACAGAAGCTGGCCAGGTCTCGGTTGTCCAGGCTGTCACACCGCAGCACAGCACCATAGACCAGGTGGCATGCAAACACTGCAAGGTCATTGCTCTCAGTTTTGGATACTGGGAAAGCACTGTAGCTGAATGCTCAGGTGGGGGCTGTGTTCTGGGAGGCCCAGTATTGACTTCTCACTGTTTCTGCACAGTGGTGGGAAGAGGAAAACGCAGCTCTCTGGCCTTATAAGAGCTTCAGACCTCCCCAAATTCCCCTACTGTGCCAGTTCATTGAGCCCAAGATTCCAGTATGTGGCCACCATTGGGTCAGTCCCCTGCAGACAGGACACCAACACGCCTTCTGCTTATCTGAAATTCACTCATCAGCGTTACCTCGTTCCCTTGTGTAGCTTGTCGGCCCCCACCTTGTGGTTATGGCAGTGGAATTTTCCAAATGGGTATTCGTAATCTCTTTGAATGACACTCCCCACCCATCCTATAGACAGGGGAGACTCCACAGGACATTTGCTGGCTGGCACCTTGTTTCACAGTGGTGGGCAAGCAGAGCAGAATACTGTCACAGAACAGCAGCTTGAGCCCACACAGTTGGCCCTATTAAGGCAATATTGGTGGCACAGGCAGGTGGCCTCACTGAGTGGTGTTGAAGCTGGGGCAAGTGAAACTGAGCTCTGTGTGGTAAGAGAGAGTGCCAGCACATGTTTCTGGGCCTTAGGGTCATTGGGATAGGATATCAACTCTATGCTTGGGTCCCACTGGTGAATTTTCAAATAGCACTTGCCCCCCAAAAAAGCTATCCCATGTCTCACGGCAGAGGGACACTATGAGAAACCATTCCTCACAGAGCCAGAGCCACAGGGCAACAGTAGGGTAGACAATGGATCTGCCTGTCACCTCAAGGCACCGCTGGCTTAAAACTGTGGGATCATTCTTAGACAGGCTCTGGTGGGCCCATACAAGGTCAGCCCCTTCTGGCAGTGACCCAGCCTGGTGTGCCACAACTTTCTCCCTTCTTTCATTCTTTTAGTTTTTATTAAGCAAAATTTCATACGTGCAGAAGTACAGAGAATCTCATAAAATATTGTCAGGGCTGCAGCATAAATGTCAGCGCTTTGCTGATCTTTTTCGTGGCCATTCTTTGATTTTCATTTTATTTTCTACTGAGGCATAACAGTACCGCAATAGAGTGCACTCTGAAGCCTGCATTCAGAGAACTTTTCCCTCCCTAACAGGGCTTCCTACCCATGCCTCTGATCTGCACATCTATCAATTTTAGGGCCTCACAGTTGCATTGTGTTGGGGAAAAAAAAATATGCTACAATAAATAGAAAAAATTTAAATATTTGGTCTCTCTTTTTCTTCATTTATTGATCTGGTACTAGAAAATTTCAGATTGTAAAAATGTGTAGAACAACCCACATAATTCAGCGGAAACCAGCTTTAGAAACTGGCTATTGTTTTGATTTGGGTTATGTATATTAGCCTTTTTATTTGGGGGAAGGGAAATATTAGGAATCAAACCCAGGGACTTCCACATGCTAGACAAGCATGTTAGCCACGAGCTACAGCGCCCTAGCCCTGCAGGTGGTGTGTGTCCACCTTAAAAGCTCCCTCTCTTCTCCCTCCAGACACTGGCTGACTCCAGCGACTACTGGAGACTCAAAACAAAACTAGCTTCAGCACATGCCCATCCTCAGTGTGCACAGTGCCCTGGTGGCCAGAGATGCCTGACTAGGCAGCCCAGGGTTAACCTAGTTAGCACAGGGTCAGTGTTTAAGGCTGGGAGGAGCCAGGTGTGGTGGCTCACACCTGTAATCCCAGCACTTGGGAGGTTGAGGCAGGAGGATCAGTGCAAGTTCGAGACCAGCCTGGGCTACAAAAGTGAGCTCAAGGCCAGCCTGAACTGCATAATGAGACCCTGTCTCAAAAAGACAAAAAAAAAAAAAAAAAAAAAAAAAAAAAAAAAAAAGGCTGGGAGGGAGTCATTTATGCATTTGAGTCAAGGCTGCCCAGGTAGCCGTTGGCTCCTCCACACCCAAGTGGCAAGAGATCAGAGAGCCCTGAGGTGATGGCTGCCTCCCCATCTCCACAGACACTGCAGGAGATCTTCCAGACGGAAAACACCATCATGCTGCTGGAGAGGGCCATCACAGCCAAGGAGTGCCCGCTGAAGGTGGCCCAGACTCGGCTGGAGTGTCGGAGCCGGCGCCCCAATGTGGAGCTGTGCAGGGACATCCCACAGTTCAAGTGAGTGTGTGGGGGGGGGCCCTGTGTGCTCCACAGAGGTCAAGGGTTGGCCTCAGAGCCTAGGAACCCTGGGCCTGAACTACAGAGCCTCCATTAATCAGAATGTGCGCTCTTACAGCCCAGCAGTGTGCTGCACAGGGCTAGAACTGAGCTCAGTATCAGCCATCTCTCTCTGCAGCTCCTCTGACCCTGCAGGTTGGCCCTTGGCTGCGCGTCTCACCAGGGGACGCTTTTGTATCTCTGTGTGCAGGAAATCTTCCTGCTTAGCTTCCTGAAAGCCAAGGAGATGCCAGGGGTGGTGATGCATACCTATAACCCCAGCTCCTTGGGAGGTTGAGGCAGAAGGATTGCAAGTTCAAGGCCAACCTGGGCAACCTAGTAAGACTGGGTCTCAAAGTGACAAATGAAAAGGTGGGCTGGAGATGTGGCTCACTGAGAGAGCACTTGTCTGGTATATATAGTGCCCTGGATCCAGTCCCAAACATATAGAAAAGAAAGCCAAGGGGACATAGTGCCCCAGGCAGAGACTTGGTGTAGAGCCAGGGTTACTTCTTCATCTCTCTCAAGCTCCTGAGGAAGAAGTGCTGGCTCTTGCCTCTCTTATTTCTCCATCTCCCTCCTTGCTCTCCCCATGAGATCCTGGAATAGCCAAAACTCTCCCTTGCCAGCTGGACTCCTCCATTCCACTTAACTAAGGGGCTGCATCTGTTGACAACAGGGCCAGCTGGGAAGCTTGTGCCAGCCCAGAAAGGGGTCCTGGAGCATGGGGTAGGAGCCCTAGGCCTGTCCCTGTTTCTGGCATCCTTGGCCTTCAGGATTTCTCTCCAGGCTTGGCCTCCACCTTCACCTGGCCTTGTTCCCTATGTATGTCTATGTGTTAAGCCTCCTTGGCCTTTCTCTTATAAGGAGATTGACCACTGGGTTTAGGACCCGCAGTGAATCCAGGACAATCTCATCTTAAAGTCTTTAAGGACACTTGCAAACACCAAATTTCCAAGTAGCACCATACTCACAGGCTCGGGAGTTTAGACTTGGTCAAGGCCTTTCTGAGGGACACTGCACCTGGCAATCTTGGCCAGCCCTCAGCGCTCTCCTGCTCCTGCACCTGCTCTTCACTGATGATTCTTTACCCAGAAGCCTGCACATCTTTCCATTTCATCTTCCCTTCCATGACTCCTCAGGGAAATGGGGACAGAACTGAAATTCCTTACTTTTATGTGTTCTTCTCTTTAGAAATCCACTGTCCAGGGGCCAGTGGACTAAAGTACTTGCTTAGGCAAGCTTAGATAAGCAGAGGGACTATGGTTCAATCCCTAGGACCACATGCCGCACCAGCCCCACCCCCAGGGCAGGTTGAGCAGGCCAGAGTCTGGGCATAGTGGTGCATGCCTATAATCCCAGCGCTGAGGAGGCTGAAGCAGGAGGATCACCACAAATTCAAGCTGTATAGTGAGACCTTGTAACAGTCAAATACATAAACAAGAGAGAGGGAAAAAAATGGAATCCACTGTTCTTCCCAGCACTTGGGAGACCGAAGCAGGAAGATCACAAGTTCAAGTCCCACCTGGGCATTCTTATTACCTTTACTCTCTGCTCCAAAGTCTCCTCCTCAGAAAAGCCTTTTCAGTGCCTTTGGAAAGTTCCCCAGCAACAGAAAAGGGGCTGAGGCAGCCTGGTCTCCAGCCTCTGTTGACCCTGGAGTTGTTCCAATCATGAGGCAGGGCAGCCATTAGTGTCGGAGTCCACTGGCCATGAGCCATGGCTCTCCAACTGCTTGTAGGCTATCGTTCCCTGAGCTGTGGAACAGTGGCCCACAAGCAGCCAGCATTCAGAGCTGCTAGTAGTGGAGTCCCAGTCCATAAAGGACACAGCAAGACCGTAAGAGTCACCGCGGCATCCTGCCTCCCTGTCAGAATGAGACTGGCCTCATTTATCATCTGCAAAAGCCCCGTTTCCAAATAGCCAAATCCCACCTAAAATACAAGTAACAGCAACTTCCTTTGTGTCACGGCTGTCTGTCTCATGGGATGCACATTCCGCACACCTGTTGTCTGTTCCTCTTTCCATGAGAATTAGTCACTCCTGCCTGGGGGGCCTGTGAGACACACCGCTGTGGGCATCTGTTCGCCTGTGGGTGCAACACCTGTCGTAGGCTGGGGGTGGATCCTGGAGCAGAACTGTCTACCAGTGATGGCAGCCTGCAGCACGCGTGCCACAGCCGGCTGCTTCCTAGTGCTGAAAGCTCTAAAGGGTCCGCCATCGCTGGTGGCCCTCACTCTCACCTTTACTGAGGAACCACCTGTGTTCCTCATCCTGTTTTGTGGTTGGGATCCAGTATGTCTCCTGAGAGACTTGACTCGTGGAGAGCTTGACTCCTGTTGGGCTTTTGGGAAGCGATGGTGTCCTGAAGGCTCTGCCTCCTGAGAGTTGTGAGAGTGAAATTGGTGGCCGTGTCAGGAGCTGGTGGAACAGGAGTGAGGCCCGGTTAAAGGAAGTGTGCCATGGGAGGGTGACTTGGGGGATGGTCTCTGGCACCCAGCCCCTTCCTCTCTGGTTCATTCCCTCCTTTCTGCTTCCTGACCTACATGAGTTTGGCAGCTGTCCTCTCTTCCTCCTCTCTTCCACCAGTCTGCCAAGATGTTTCGCTTCACATGGGTCTAAAGCCATGCATCAACCACCCATGGCCTGGAATCTTTCATGCAGTGAACACAAATAAACCTTTCTTCCTTTAAGTTAGTGTTCTCAGGTGTTTTGCTATAGTCATTGAACACTAACTACCACAGTGTGCCTCCCATCCTGTTCTTTGTTTATACCTATGTTATGGTTTATGTCTAGTTGTCCCCCCAAAGCCTCACGGAGTCATTGGGCAGGGACTTCTAGAGTTTGAGACTTGATCCATGATCCCTGGGATTATGGGTTTTAGTACTGATGGGATTATGGGTGGAAGTACTTCTGGGATTATGGGTGTAGCCTAGGGCGGGAGCTAAGGC
>PVJA010026335.1:0-29777 GCA_004027025.1 Myocastor coypus | reverse complement strand
TCTTTCTTTCTTTCTTTTTTCTATGCAACAGTAATAGGGAGGTGGGTCATGCCCACACACTGCACTCTATAGAATGATTGTGAGGACAATATGCAATATGTCAACTTTCAAAGAAAAAAAGGGGGAAAAGAAAAAAAAAAGTAATGTGGATTTAGAAAGGTTAATGTTTAGTTGTTTGATCAATCTTATATACCTATATATGTATTAATCTAAACTGATCCGATGATGAAAATATGTAATATAACCATTGTTAAATTTAAACAATAAAAGAATTGAAAAAAAAATTGTGACAGGGTTTTAAATCCATCGCTCCTGCCTTCAAAGCTCATTCTCCATCTGGTTGACACCTTTTACTCTTCAAAAGAAATCTTCACTCTGACCTTGACCTTTACCTTGACCTCCAAACATTTCTTTTTGCTTTTCTTTTTTAAAAAAATTTTCTTTCTTTTATTTTTCAACACAGAGACTCACGATATAGTAGAGGTTGGCCTTGAACTCACTATGAAGCCCAGGCTGGCCTCCAACTCACTGCAATCCTCCTGCCTCAGTCACACAGGTGTTGGGATTATAGGCATGCACCACCACATCCTCCAGACTCTCAAACATTGCAATGAAAAGCTATTTATCACAACATGGATAATTGATGGCTCATTGTATACTTATCTGTACTTTGTTCTTTCTCTTCTTTTTCTCTTTCCTTTTGTTCTCTCTTCTCTCCTTCCTCCTCTTCCTTTGCTTCCTCCTTTTTCTGTCTCCTCCACCTCTTTCTCATTTTTTAGTCTACATTTTCTTCCAGAGCTGTGCTGCATATTAACCAATAGCCATATGTGACAATTTCCTTTAAGACAAAAAATGATCAAATGTAAAGATTCCATTTCTCAGGTACATTTCAAATGTCTATTTGCTGTCATGTGGCTGATGGCCACCATAGTGTACAGAGAAAACATAAGATATTTTCATCACTGTGTAGCATTTCAGTGAAGGAAACTATGTGAGGAAGCAAGCCTTTTGAAGGTGGAAATCCCACTAAATCACTTCTCCATTTACAAAAACTAGTAAAGTTGCCGGGCGTGGTGGCGCACGCCTGTAATCCCAGCACTCGGGAGGCTGAGACAGGAGGATCGGTGTGAGTTCGAGACCAGCCTGGGCTACAAAAGTGAGCTCAAGGCCAGCCTGAACTGCACAGCAAGACCCTGTCTCAAAAAGACAAAAAAAAAAAAAAAAACCTAGTAAAGTGCCTGCAGGTTAACAAAGATTTGAGAGAATGGATGAACCCTAAGTGAGACTGTGGGGTCTGCCTAGAAGGGTGGAATTCCCAGTTCCTAGACTTTTCATGAAAAGTCCTCTTCAATATCCCAAGGTATATGAAATCTACAGATTTTAAGCCTAAAAAAAAAAAAAAAAAAGGAAAACAACAACAACAACAAAACAAAAACCAAGAAGACAAATGACTTGGCTGGATTCTTTATACACTTCTACCTTAATAATGTTTTTAAAATACATTTTCCAAAGGCGATAGAATATTGAATGAAGTAACAGTGAAAGAAAAGGAATAAGAGTCACATTGATGTCGTCTGTCATCTCATATGTATTCTAGGAGGCTCATTTGTGGGGAACAGCTTTTGAAATCTTGAAACCTTGTTTTGACAGTTGGTCACTGAAGTGGCTGAGTTTATCTTTGCCAAAATTCTCATCATTTTTGAGGGAAGTGAAATATGCTTCCAATCCCTAAAGGAAATCAAACATTCAAAGGATTCATTGTAAGCTGTAGAGACAAGAGTTTTCAAAATCTGTGTGTAAGCAACGAGATTAGGATCAGTGCAGTGTACGCTACCGTTAAGAATCAGTTTCCAGGTACCTAAATGAGGCCATTTAAAAGTAAGGCTCCCCATTCCAATGATAATGCCAGAATTATGGCACTTAGGAAGGTCACATAACTTGTCAGGGTTGCAAGACTAATTAGTCATGAACTTCACTTGGAACTCTGGTCTTCTAATTCAAAGGCTGAACTCACACAAGAGCTCTCTAATTTCTCCAGAGTCATTTTGGATCTCTTGTAAGCAGTACTCAAACTTATTAAGTCAGAACCTCTAGCCTAGGGTTAGGGATATAGTTCAGACATGGAGAGGTTGTCTAGCATGAGCAATGCCATAGGAATGGATTGAGTGCCACACAAAAAAAGAAAAGAGGTAGAATCTCTCGACCAACATCCTTGGAATCTGTGCTTTCACCATGTGCCCAAGTTACTCAATAGCCAATTAAACAAATGTCATTTGTACCTGGGATTATAATCTCATTTTAATATACATTGAGTTTTATATAAAAGGTCTTACTATTTAATGACCAAGTTAGAACTTAGAATTGAGGCTGATTATCTAATACAGGTACAGAATTACAGACTCTAAGAATTCAGGAGAATGTTGAGTAATCACTGTCACCGTCAAGAATTAATAGTATGTTGCCTTTGGCAGGGGGTTGAGTAATTATTGCTTGATTAGCTTCACTATTCTGTAGGAGAACTTCTTCCATTTCTGTGCTGCTCCTTTTATGAGAAAATGTTTCCCCTTTCTGAATTACCATCTGGTCTGATTAGGTCTCACAGACAATAGAAAGTGGCATAGGGGCTGGGGAGATAGCTCCGAGGCACAAGTGCCTGCTGGGCAAGTGCAAGGTCATGAGTTCGAACCCTGGTCCCACCAAAAAAAAAAAAAAAAAAAAAAAGAAAGTGGCTTAGTGTCACAAGGAGACGGCCATTATGGAGGGCAGGACCTTACAAATCATATCATGGAGACAATCATTGCTCAGATGAACATACTGACATCTCCCCCCCCACTTACTCTTTAAAACCAAGTGCCCCCCACTATATGCTGCAGACCATTAGGGAGATAAATGTCCTGGAGTTGGCAGCCAGTGGGGAAGGCACACCCTGATTAAAGGCAGACATAGTTCTTTTATCAGCACATCAACTGCTATGAATCAAAAGAGGAATGAGGGGGAATGAGCACATTTAACAAGGTCTATTTTAGCTGGGAGTTAGAGGAGGTGTCCCTTGGGAAGTGACCCTGAGGTGGGTGAAAGGATGTGGAAGGGTTAAAGCACTGGCGAAGGTGGAGAAAAGCCTTCAGCCCAAAGGATAACAAATGGACCTAGGAGGTGGGGAATTTTAGAGTCTGAGAATCTGAAAAGCTAGCACTCAGGGAGCAACTGGGAGAAGTGGAACGAAGCTGAAGTTGGCAGAGGCCTCGTGTGCCATGTGAAGAATTTGGTCTTTACCCTAAGAACAAGTGAAAAGCCATGGGAGGCTTGTGTTTCAAGGCTCAGTCTGGTTGTAGAGCAAATCTCAAGTTGGAGACTAGTCAGGGTGCATGTGAAGAGAGTAAGCCAGAAATTTCCTGCATAGGTATAGGCATACAATGAAGGGCTCTGATGGCACAGCATGCATGGCAAGAAATGGTCAGATCTGAGGTAAATGTCTGGGGCCCAGAAGAAGTAAAATTTGGAATAGAATAAGAGAAGATTTTAGAAAGGAGAGGTCAAGAGATCCAAATAAAGAATGGCAATGACTTAGCTAGACTACATAGCTAGCTAGTTGTACAGCAAAGTAAATCACACAAAGTTGTCGATCCGAAGGCTGCTTTATTCACAGGTCAGGATGGTACAGTATGGAGGGCCTGGAGTCTGGAAGTAGAATGACAGGCTTTGAACGTGGGCCTTGTTCTTGTTAAGATCTTTGACCTTCAGTAGTTTCCCGTACCTCTTACAGTTGAAGATGAAGATGTTGAAAGTATATTTCGAAGAGAACTTGTGCAAAGTTAACAAATAATATTTATAAAGAAGCTAGCACCATGCCTGACACAAGACTCTCTAGTAGTAACCTAGCTAAGTTTATTGTTAGTATTAAAAGATAATACTGAAACTCAGTGTGGTAGTGCATGAGTACAATCCCAGTGCTGGGGAGGCTGAGACAGGAGGATCACTATCAGTCTCAGCTGCATAGTGAGACCTTGTACCAAACAAACAAATAAATAAATAAATTAAAAGATGCTACTATTGAAAGATAAATTAGTGTTATTATTAACCACATTTATAAGAGATACTTTACTTCCTCTTCAGGTTCATCTATCTCTCTCTTTCTTTTTTTCTTATGCTGTGGTTTCCATAACCATTCCACTTCCCTAAATACTAACGTGTCTTGGTCCATTTGTCAGATACCCCATGCATCAGATATCCTAGTTATGCAAGATGAAGAAATTTGTGCTGCTTACAAATGGTACAAATTGATGCTGAGTTGTGTGACAACTGTATGTCATGTAGTTATGGAGTCACATCAATATCTAGGGAAGACTTCTCAAGCCCACAAATTTAACTCAGCCTTGAAGGATGAGCAGATATGGTATGTACCAGGTGGAACAGCAGAGAGAGGACAGCAGTGGTGGTGAAGGTTGTGGTGGAGCATTTTATTAAGAAGGAGCTTGAAGGAGAAAGACACAGAGACATAGAGGAGTCTCTCTTTCTCTGGAGATCTTTAAGAAATTTGGTAGGAGTCAACTGCTGATTCCTGATGGGCTAGTGCCAGCATGTATCATTGAGGTAGTGGCTGGATGGGGAGCGAATATAGGACAAACTTTGTGGATCAGTGGGAGACACTGAGACAAAAAGTTGATCCATGTAATCAGAATTGTGTGGAGAGGGTTTTAGTTTTCAAAGAAGTTGTATTTCTGCTTTTTTCTATAATGATTCATTGCAAGTAGTCTCTTTACCAAGGCTACTGCTAGAATTACTGGAGGAATACTGCTCATAAGAAGGAATACTGCTCATAAAAGGAAATGTAACCTGATTCTCTGGTTTTGAGACTTTTGATGAAAAGACTACACTATCCCTTTGGGTTTCTATGTGGAAAAAAAGGGGGTGACAGTCGGGGTTCGGTGGCATTCATTATTAGACCATTACTAACTGATTCAGATAAAGCTCAAAAAATTGACTGGGAGTATAGACATGCAATGACATTCATGTCCACGTTTGTGGAAAAGACACACAGGTTACAGTTGCTTTACCAAGAGCAAGCTCACACAGATGAATTTTCCAGGACTCAAGAAAGAGAAGTTCATACTGCTCATGATATTAGAAAGAAGGACATTTATTTTCACTCAGTTTTCCCTCTAGATATAGACATCTGACTAATTTAAAGAATCTGATAAGACTTCACAATTACTTTATCTTATCTAATTTGTTTCTTTGCCGAGTACCAGAACACTGGAAGTTTTCCTTTTGTGTTTAAAGATGGATTCTGGCTATGCAGCCCAGCTAACTTTTAACTTGTAGTCCTCCTGCCTCTGTCTCCTGAGTGCCGGGATTAGGGGCATGCACCCCTCCCCCGAAAACACTAGAATCTCAATGATAATATCCAAGTGTATCCTATTTAGAGATCTTCATATAATGATATTCAGCAGGGTGCTTTGTGAAGATAACTAAAAGATTTTTCTACAATGACTTAAACTTAATTCTGAAATGTGGACAATCCATAGGCATACAAGGCAGTCAATATACTTCAGAGAACCTGGAGCTTCTGACATGTATTTGATTTTTCTCCTCTGAAGTTGCTCGGTAGAGCATTGTGTTTCATCTGGATCTTCTTCCTGTGTATGTCTCAAATTGATCAACTGCACTCATTCTGGTCTGGACCATTTGTGTTCTTAGTCATGTACATAAAATATTGCCCTTAAATGTTTTTTTTTTTTTTGTCTTTTTGAGACAGGGTCTCGCTATGCAGCTCAGGCTGGCCTTGAGCTCACTTTCGCAGCCCAGGCTGGTCTCGAACTCGCACCGATCCTCCTGCCTCAGCCTCCCAAGTGCTGGGATTACAGGTGTGCACCACCACACCCGGCTTCTTAAATGTTTTCATGATGTTTCCTTTTGCCTTTTTGCTCTCAGCTATTTTCTTTGGTGATCGGATTCTTTCTGCATTCTGACCATATTGAAGTCTGAAAGTTCTTTTAGTTGACAATTGCTCTCTCTGGATATGGAACTGAATGCAGAGTTCCAAATTTGTGCTATACTTTGACAACTTTCATAATATTTTAAGCTTCTCCTAGGCGATATGATTGCAACACTATTATTTTAGAATGAGTTTCATCCCCAACCTGGGTGGGATAAACTTTGTTTAGCATTGGTTCAGAGGCGTTCAATAAATTTTTTTCTCATTTGGGCGCTATAGCCTGTGCCACCCAAATCCCTTGTGCAGGACGACTGGTTCTTTTTGTACTTGTCCTGTTTTATCCTTTTAGGGACTTTTTGTCCTACATTTTCATTCTGGTCAGTGAAATGTGATGTTAAGGCATGTGAAGGAAGCCAAGGGTTAAACTATCTCCTTAGTAGTTGTCATTTCTTTTATAGGTTAGACTTGTAGACTCCAAATAATGATCTTATTTATGAAAGTTAGAAAAAACCCAGAAGTTAGTCTCTAAGTTGCTTTCTGGTTGTTTGATGTAGCATACAAAGCAGAGATACTACTTTTATGACTAGTTTAACTTTTCTATTTAAATAGCAATGATGATATTGACATTTTTTAGGATAAAAATATTCAACGATGAAGGGCATTGCTTAAAACTTGTGGGAAAAGGCATATTTCTGAGCTATCCAGTAAATGTACATGTTTTACTTTTTACATTTGATATTTTGCGCAAATTTTGAGAAACAACTTGATAAGTGTGATTAATCACCCATTACTGCTAGGAGAAATGTGAAATATTCTGGAATCTTCTTTCCTCATATCTGGCCTATTTTCTCTATGATTCAGTACTCTTTAGTTTTGAACTGATTATTTCATTATGATCCTTTTACATATTTGTATTTGATGCACTTAAATTGTTCAAGATAATCAAATTTGCCTTAGGGACTTGGGAGGATATTCTCCTCCTGCAGGGTTTTCCATTTTTCATTGCTTGTACAGGTTACCTTCCTCAGTCAGTTTCCACAGGGGCAAATTTCTGGTCATCCAATCCCCAGAGTGGGAGGAGAAAGGGCAAAATAAGGTTTAATAAATAGTTTTTGTAGCATGGGGGATGCACAGCTGAAACAAATAGAAAGGACATTGGAAATGAGATGAAATGCAGAAATCTAAAAATATTGGTTGATAATAACCCTCAGTTAACTGAAAGATCAGTTAACCAGACTCTCTGTCCCTCAAATATTTCCATTAACTTTGAAAAAATTCTAAATAAAGTCATTAAAAAAACAAAACAGATGGATGAGGTCTGGTACTTCAAAAGAGGCAAAGTTTAATACAAGATCTTAATGGGACCCACCTGACAAAACAAAGACAAGACTTGAGCTTGTGCTGTTGGAAATAAAGAGACAAAGAAATAGAGGCACACAGGACAATGCCTATTAGTTTGCAAGAGTTTAAATTAACCTTGAGTGCAATTTATAAAGCACCAAAGCATGCAAAAGACCTAGAAGACCTGCCTGGAATTAACTTCTGATGTTGCTGACTTCAAAGACACTCGAGATGTAGATCCCAACATGGAAAATCTTCCCACAATAAAACAGGAGGCATATTTCACAGTCAAGGACCTAGCAAAAGACTTCATTGATGTATTTTTGTATTTTTCTATACCAGAGAAGAGCACTTTTTATATCATTTACCCAGTCCTTAGTACAATATCCAAACCCATAGGCTGGGCCTAAGAGTCAGAGGCTCTAGAAAGAAGGTGATGTCATTACCAAAAGTTAGTAGCCAAATTACCTGGATTTTTATTGTCTTTTCTCACAGGTAGTAAAGCTTAGGACTTAGCCAGATATTGCACAACCAACTACAAGACATAATGGAACCTCAGTGAGAAGAATATTCAGTCTGTGCTGCACTCTGGTTAGAATAATAACCAGACTTTTGGAAGGACCCAGAACACTGAGGCTGCAATGTTTGGAAGCTGCACCTCAGTTGGACTTGATAGCCAAAGCCCTAGGCTTTGTGATGGAGCACAACAGCACTCACTATTTCTAGTGAATAGTGATTCCACTTGGGAATGGGTACCACTGGAGTCATTGGTGGTCTGTTGACTTAAAGGAAGGATGCCAACCAATGACGGAAAGGAAGCAGTGGGTAGCAAACAGCAACAGGATGCTGGCCAAAATTTGTTAGGATGTCAAAGCTTTAGACAGCCAGCGGGTAGTAAAGGAAATGCTCAGCCCTGTACCAGGGACTAAAGACCAAAAATGGGGAACTGGAGATGGAGTCCAGTCATAGAGGTTTAATAATAGTGTAATAATAGTGATAGGGATCACCCTCGCGATGCACTGTACAGTTGGCTTTGACACCAAGCCTAATTCCAAAACTTCCTAAGTATGCTAATAAGTTGGTTGCCCTGGTTGGCACTGGTTCAGAGACCAAGTGGTAGAATGCTCTTCCATGCCTGGACAGAATAAGGACTGGGGAAGAGTGAGGAGCTGTCCTAGGCATGGCACACAGTTAGACAAGCGGGGCTGCTCTGCTTCATCTGGAGCTCGGATGGCAATATCTTTAGAGATACTGGGCACATAGTATATTTCCTAAATTTTTAGTATTCATGTCTCTAGCTCAGGAATGGGGAAAACAGTGTGTTGAGCTGGATGTTTGCTATTTGTCTTTCTAGATAAGTCTTACCCCATTGTCAACCTGCTCTGTATTTGGGGATGCTGACATCAGTGTGCACCTTGTCCTGACCCCCTTGGTCTCTGTTTGCTGACTCTGTTCAGCTATGGAGGATCACTGGAAAGAAGCTTGGGGTATTCTCTGGTCCCTTCTCTTGTGATTTGGGAGTGACTGTCCTCACTGAAGGAGCCATAATCTGTTAGATAACCCTCCCTCCAGTGACAGCCCTTTGTGGCTTTGGGTAGCAGCCCTTAATCAGTCTGTGTTGATGATACCTTCTTTACCCTTTCATTTTTTGTGTCTGGGATCGAACTCAGGTCCCTGGGCTTCCCAGGCAGGTGCTTATGGCCCTTCTTTGTTCGTTTTGAACCTGCCATTGGCCTTATCAGCATTGCTTATTTCCTTCTTGATGTGCTAGCCTGTCTAGATCTGAGTAGCACAGATATAAGTGTGAAGTTTTTGTTGTTATTGTTGTTGTGCTACTTGTACCAAGAAAAAAACTGGAAACAACTCCAAAATCCATTGATGAATATTGGGTAAATTATGACATAGCTATAGAAAAAGATCTTAGCTTAAAAGTCATCATGTTATTTAATATTTAGCATAAGGACAATGCTCAGTATATAATATGAGGGAGAAAAGTACAAAATGCCAAGCTCAACATGGTAACAAATATCCAAAACTACATTTACTTATGGGTAGAAATAAAAATGAGCAAAATACAGCTGATCACTGAAAGTGTTTATCTCTGGTACAAATGAATATTACATTTGTTTTCTTAATATTTGTCTTGGGTTTTCCAGACATATCACATTGGAATATGATATTTATGTATTATGTATAACAGGAGAAAAGCTTTCTAAAAAACAAAGTAGGAAGCCTACTATGAGGGTACTATTATATTTGAAGGTCTACCTACCCACAATGTATTTGACCTGCATGCAAGTGGATCACTGCAGTTGATCAGTCCATCAAAGTGATTTTGTGTGTGGCTTTTCTGCCATTGAATCCCATGGAGACTTCCACCCTTCCTATATTTGTATTGCTCAGCCCTTTGAGGGTAAGATGAGTGTAAAACACTTGAGGACATGGCATGTATCTAAACATCTCCAAAGAGTGCATATCCCAGCTCACCCCCCCCCCCCCGTTTTTTTTTTACTAAGGTGTAGAGGAATATACTTGCCACAATGAATGACAAATGCCATCCTCAGGAAGTAAGAACCAAGTCACTCTTTTATATACAGAAAGTAAGAAGTCAAATATCATGTAATTTTTGCTCTTCTTTTTGAAATGTTGGCAATCCGCTGCCAGCAGGTTCTCTCTCTGAAGTATGCTCTATGTGCCTTAATTTCAGAATGCTGCATATAAAATTCATTTTATTTGTTTCCTTTTACCCTTTTACTGTTTCTCTTGAATTACTTAGCTTTGTCAGCAGAATCAAAAAAACAAATCTGATTCTTTCAAATTCTAGGGTTAGCTCACTAATGATCAATTGAGGGGGCTATACTACAACTTCTAAAGCCTAAATCTCATTCCTGTGCCCTTTTTAGCTGACTTAGATTTTAAATATCCAGAAAGTATCTATGGTGGGAAGAGGGTGTCCCAGAGTTAAGGATACCAGTACAATTCTCTTACCATTCCATTAAATCCTACATGAACCACACCTACCTTAAGTTACATTACTATAAATCCCAGAGGCACTTTCTTTTTAACAGGTACTGAGTTTGACTCAAGAAGGAGGATTCTGGGTGGTTGAAACATAAGTGGTATTGAAAAACTACTTCCCTCTCATTGTTCTAGACATAAACACATTTCTCTATATTTACAGAGGTATGATATTGGTGTTCAGATTGAGTGATGCCCTTCCTTCTTCCTGTCTGTCTTTTTGCCATCGACATTATTTTTTTTTTTAAAAGACTTATTTATTTATTTATTTACTTATTTTCTTCTTGTTTCAGAACCTTTGTTTATTTATTCACTCATTTTTATGGCTGGTTCAGCCCGCCCAGAGGGCAGGACTGGCGCAGCATGTGGTGCTGGGGATTGAACCGCGGCCTCTGAAGCTGCCCAAGCTTTCCCAAGCAGGCGCTTTAGACCACTGAGCCATCCCGCCGGGCCCTGCCATTGACATTATTTACTACCTAGAGGCTGTGCTTTCTCAGAATTCTCTGAGGGGACTTAGTGGAGCCCCTTTAAGCTACCTCAGGGTCTTGCATTGGAATTCACACTTTTCTGCTTTCCAACTGAGGCTCATCTTTAACATTTTAATGAGTGGGGCAATTACTCATGCGCATGAGAAAATCTCTTATAATGCTCACTTGAGTCTTTTCCAAGTTTGAGGTAAGAGATAATTGTGCCTCTGGTTGGGAACTCCATACACTGTTTATGGTATTTGGGCTTTGTTTGTCTTTCAGTAACTTCACAATTTCCCTCCCCCCCCACCGAGTTTTATGGAAATGATCTTCCTGCTGCCTGAAGTGTGTCATTCTGCCTCTTGCCAAGAAGAAAACTTCTCTGTAGGGAAAATGACCCATCTTTTTCCTTCTACAGCCATTGGACTTAATTATGCACCATGCTTGGCTGCTGGAGAGTCCAGTGAGGAACATGAGGAAGTCCTGGCTTGATCATGAACCCCTAGGGTCTTTGTCAATTATCATCTGGCACCCACGAGTCTGGCCAAATTTACGGGCATGTCTGTCTCTTAAAACATGTCAGGCCTGAAGAGTGAATCACTTTTTTTTTTTGGAGCTGTTATAAGTAGAACAATCTTTTCCATTAAAACCCACTTTGCCTTTCTTCCCAGCACCCCAAAGCCTCCTGAACACACCTTCCCTCCACGTGGGAAGCCTGGGAGAGTGCAGATGAATAGCATTACTGTTTCCAGGACCCATGACATGCCCAGAGACATCCTGGTCTGCAAACACACAGAGGCGCAGGAGAGACCCATTTCTTTCTCTTCTTTCAACTCCGGAGAGAACTGCTTCTCTCTCTGACCTCCCTCTTTCTCAGCAGTACCGTGGAGATAATAACTATCTGATAGGTTATTGGAAAATAGAAATTAGATGGCACACACAGAAGTAATAGACAATTAAAATGTAATTAAATATTATTTCACTGGATGAGGAAAAGTAACACTTATTAACTATGCTCCTTATCTCTCCCCCACCCTTCTTTCTAAAGGAAAGGGACATGGCTTTGTTTTCATTTCTTTTTCTTCAGATTTCATGCTATTAGGATTCAAGAGTCTCATCACAAGCAATGTTTCCTCACAAGCTTTAGGATCTTGATTTTCAGTGTCATATAAAAATGTCATGGCTTCTAAGCTGTCT
Source organism: Myocastor coypus (assembly GCA_004027025.1). NCBI lineage: Eukaryota > Metazoa > Chordata > Mammalia > Rodentia > Myocastoridae > Myocastor > Myocastor coypus. The sequence goes on along the minus strand of PVJA010026335.1, from coordinate 17,819 downwards.
CCCTTGACCTTAGCTTCCATTATTTTAAGCAAATGAATGATAGCCCAGAAGAACGTTAAGCATTCCCACACTTTAAAATGGAGAAATAGCAGAACTGTATTCTGGTGCTGGTCATACTCCCTTGGCATTGTTTATTTACTGGAGAAGAGACCAGATCTGAGTGTCGCTCATCTCAGTAACCCTGTTCTCCAATCCCAGTCAGTTGCAGCGTAAGTGCTGGCGCAGAGGAAGGGACCGGCACGTGACTGTTGGAAGAGGAAAGAAGGAAGGAGGAAAAGTCATGGCAAGAGAAAGAGGGAAAACATTCAGACTTTGTATTCTAAGAAGGATAACGAAAGGGCATTCATAAAGCTCCGTGAAAGCAACCACCTTGGGAAAAGCTCTATTACACCGTTCTTCACGTGCCATTTTTGTATTTGGGAAGGAAATAGATTCTTTGTATTTTGGACTAGCCCCACAACTCTGGTCTCTCAGGTCCTGCCCAGACTTCCCCTGGAGTTGTATGGGCAGACTGAAGAGGTCTCTAATTGACTTTGGTATCTAAAACCTAATGAGGTCTGCCTGCTCAGAGCCAGTGTTCTGTAGTTATCGATGAAGAGATGGAGCGCAAAGCCCTCCAAGGAGAATTCCTGGGCTTCTGCCTTCCCCTCAGCCCTGCGTGTAGCTGCCTGTGTTATGGGAAGCCTGAGAGTTTGAAGATGACAGCCAAGCAGTGCTCTAAACAGGTTTATGTATTTTAAAAAAAACTGCCAATCAAGAGTTATGTTGGTCTGATGTCAATATGTTTCCTGGCATTTCTTCACCAAAAATAAAAGAACAGAGCTATTTATCCTGATATATTTGTACATGCCACAGAGGCCAATTCTTTCTGTTGTGAATGATTCCAGTGCTTTGCTACTGGAGAGGCAGAGGAAAAGAACACCGGGCTTAAAGTAAAAGGTGCTGGGCTTTTAATCTCAGCTCTGTCATTCACTGGCTGTAGGACTCTAAGCAACTTACAGACCTCTCTGATGTTCAGATTTTTTCCCTCTTTGGAGACAATGCTATCTCTTTTCTTAGTTTGTTGTATAGTTGAAATGATTTCGTGATTAGTAAGCACAGTACCCTGTCCATAACAAATTCTCAAAATGTGTTTGGGGGAAGATGGGGAGGTAATAGCCTTTTCACTATCTTTCATGGGTCACAGGTACCTTGACAATGGACACAGACTATAGACTGCTCATCCATCTAAGAGACTGACAATAATTCCAGCTGTACCAGAAGCATGTGGGACTCTTCCAGTGGCTGATGATCACTTTAGGTTGGACCATGAGTACAGTGACAACGCTCTGCACACACATGCTCCCCAGCAGGGATATTTGTCTCTCTAATGATGGAAACAAATAAATAAAAATGTATACTTAAAATCCTTCCATCTGGTCACATAAGCACATGTTTTTAAATTCCCTCCTAATCCTGATTTACATGTGGACATTTGTTTTACACTTCAGCAAAGTCAGAACACAGAAATGTTAATACGTTCTTCTTTGTGAAACGAGGTCACCTGTTGAGCTGGCTGTTGTCCTGTAGCCTAGGCAAAGGAGAGGCAGGGGTAGGCTATCTGGCTAGTCTCAGGTCTGGACCCTCTAAGATACAATACTTCTAGAATAAAAGCAGAAGGGGTCCATGTCTGTGTAGAGCTGTGGTTCTCAGCTAGAGTAATTATGCCCTTCTAGGGGACATTTGGCAATTTCTAGAGACATTTTCATTGTCACATCTGATAAGGAACAGGCTGGTGTTATCTCTATGCGGAGAACAGGGAGGCTGCAAAAATTCTACATGGCAGAGAGCATATCCCACAGCCAAAACTTACCCCAAGTGCCAGTAGTGCTGAGGTTGTGAAACAAAGCTTCAGAGTAAGAAGTAGAGGCAACGGCTTCAAAGGATCCCTGAAAGTGAACCAGAACTTTTGCACAGAGGTGGATTTTGGTGAGAATGTGAAGCTTTTGTGAAATTCACAAAGGGCCAGGGTGACATAGAAGGTTGGCCTTAGTATGAGCAAATGACCCTGGGCCTGCTCGGCTTGGCTCTAATCAAAGATCATACACATGTGGTCTTTGGAAAAGATGGTCAGTGTAGGAGACACCAAATCAACAGGAGATCTTCCACAGGAGCCTGTGTCCTCACAAGTACACAGTCACTTAGAATCTTCCTACCCCATCTGAATCTATGTGAGAGGCCCATAAACCCCACAGTGCTCGATGCTGTTAAGTGCTCAAATCATTGTAAATGTACCTGGCTAGGACTCTGTCTTTAATGAAGATTATAGTTTTGATTTTACTCTAGCATAGTCCATAGTGTTTTTTTTTCTTTTCATTGTAGAACTCTCTGCAGTATCACTATAAATTAAGTTACTGTTCCCTAGAAGGCAAGGACTGAGTATTATTTATAGCTATCCAAATTGCTTAGGAATAGCTGCTGAGGGGTTAACACTCAACAATTGCATGTGGGAGCACAGAAAAAACCACTGTTATGGCCCTCAAATTCTTTAGAACAGTAGATAGAAAATAAAATTTTCATAAATTTTTTACAGTTTGTGTGCTACTGTGAGCAAGAAAATTGAGAGGATTCTTACTAACACAGGCAGGTCATCCCAAGCTGCAAGAATATTTCTTCTTTCAAATTAGTATGTAGGGATTCAGGCTTATGCATCAAGCTTCTCTAAGCTTGCTACCTTTGAGGCTGGAAGGCAGATGCAAGTGTATTGTATATGCATTGGGACAACGCTGCAGTGTGGGACATCTTGGGAGTTGGAGAGATAGTCAGCCTTTCTCTGGTAGCATCCTTGCGGCTCTGTCTGGCTTCATTCGGCCCTACCACTGGGTCCAGAGGAAGCCTCAGTGAGGCTGGCATGCTAGCCAGTCTCTGTCTCCTTTACTCTTGAATCTGTTCTCTCTTCTTTACCACTTTGCTCTGCCTCACAAGGAGACTGATCTTGCAGTGTTCTCTGTGCTTCTTGGGCTCCTACACCAATTGGGTTCTCTCTGGCTTGGACCAGTGAGAAACAATGATTGGAACCTAGGGGATGAACCAGAAGGGGAAAACTATGCATCTCTCTGTCCACCTCTGAGCCTTAGACACTATCTCCAGCAGTGGTAAGATTTCTTCTATGGTTCATGGTCAGTCTAGGTTGTGAGGCCTAAAGCCTATACTACTTAAGAGGACCATTTAAAAGAAAAACCCTCACAAAATTATGATTATAGGAAAGATTGGATCAAGATGTGGAAGGAAACCCTGGAGGCCTTAGAACATGGCACATATGTGGTGTCAGGCCTCCAATGTCCACTATGTAACTGGTCCAGCGTTTTCATGGTGGCCCAGCCTGGGCATGGTCACAGTTTGTCGCCTGTCTGAATATTACCTGCTGAAACATCTTGGCTCCTCTGCTACCTGTGTAATTGAATTCCCTTTGTATTAAATAGAGTGGTTTTCTTCTTCCAGTTGGATCTCAGATAATAACAAATTGGACTGGGATAAAAAACTGTGAAAGTATCTTTGTTATCCATTGCTTATAACAAGCAGACTTCTGCTGTTGTGGATAAACACAGGGACCAGCCAGTTGAGTGGAAAGTTGAAATTGGACATGCATCATGCCCCCAAATTTTGGCATAATTAGTATATTTTCCATAACTGCTCCAAAGAAGTTCTTCATCTAAAAATAATCAGAGAAGTGTATTTTGATTTCAGAGAGGAAGTCTGGAAAATCTGAGGAGTGTGGACAGACTAAAGAGTCACTCATTTCTTCAAATGTGTATTGAGCACCCTTTATGGGTGACATGGGTGGACATTCTATCACTGAGGAGCACTCATCACTACTGAAGACTTAAGGTTCAATGGAAGGGACAGGCCTCCTGAGGTACTTCCCGATGAGGTAGGAGAGCAGCAGTGGAATAGTTCACATGGGTTGATGAGGTTTTGGTGGATACAGTTGGAAATTTGAGATATCTTACGGCTGGGATACCGTGGGTAGATATGGGTTCTGTCAGGGAACTGCCTCTGCTGTTCTGGATGAAGAAGAAAATGGAAGAGAAGGAGCATGATGGGGAAGGGAAGGGACTAAGAGGAGAGGTGGGAAGAGAAAATGGGGCTGGGGGAGTCAGGGAGGAAGAGGAAGAGGCTAGATTCCTGTGAAGTGAGTGTGTCTAGGAACCATGGCTTTGTCTGGGAAGAGGATTATGGAAAGAGAACTGGTCCGAGGGAGCAAGCTGCAGAAAGCCCACATGTAGAGGTGGGCAAAGAAAAGGAGTCAACTGGTATTGCTGAGATAGGGGAGCCAGGAGGAAAGGAAGACTATCAGAGACCCCAGAGAGGAGCAGTTTTCCAGATGCTGAAGGTAGCCAAGGTAAAATATGCCCAAGTGGGGCCAATCAGGTAAGGCTTAGAATAAGGTCTTATCACTAGTGACATGCAGGAACATCTCAGTGCCATGGGTAAGATCGAATGGTCTTTTCAGAGACTCAAAAGTGACTGGCAGGTGAGAAGCTTCAGTGCATGTAGGGGACTGAGCAAGGTAACAGGTGGTTGAGAGAAGGAGATGATGGAGATGACAACTGAATAGGGAACAGAGACTTTCTAGAATGTTTTCAAGGGAAAAGAGTCAGAAGACAGGAAAAGGGGAATGGGTATGTAGAATTGAGCATTGTTTTCATTCAGGAGGGCCCTCATTTTCCAAGCAAGTAGTATGGGGCAAGAATCTTAATCCTCATCTGCACTGGAAATATCAGCATTTCTATCACCAAGAAGTGTCAATTCTAGAATGAGAGCTGTTACTGGATGAGGCATAAGCCATGTTGCTTGTTGGAGTTATGCTTAGAGCCAAGGGCCATGGTGGCACTGTTGCTTTCTAGAAGTGATTTGCTCTTTCAGAATACAACTAAAAAGGTGTTGTCAGTGTGCTGAAAACATAATGTTGCCGCCATTGAGCAGAGAGAAAGAGAGAGAGAGAGAGAGAGAGAGAGAGAGAGAGAGAGAGAGAGAGAGAGAGAGAGAGAGAGAGAGAGAGGCTGCCCAAGAATCTCTGGGCCTTGGTAGATTCTGATTGGAAGCTGGGCACTGGGCCAGCACAGCTTGTCGAACCAGGCTATGTGGGAATGTGCCCAGGCTGCTGATCGGTGTGTATGGGCTTGTTTGACTAGAGCTGAGTTTACTTTCCATCAGAGAGACACCTGAGCCTCCTTTGTAGGTAATCACTATGGTCTGTCCTCATTGCTCTTGTTTGCTTTGGTTACTGGTGCGCGGTGGAGGTAGCCTCCGTCTTGGAGAGTGGAACCTTTCTGAGCGCATTCTTGGCATAAGAAGGCTTTTCCACTGGAACACTGGTTTTACCCTTATGACAACTTGCTCTGGGCCTGCTGCTCTGCTGGGGAACTTGGGTCTGTGTCTGACTCATAGCAGCCTGGCCTCAGTGGCACCATTACTGCCACAGTACCATGAGGACACCGAGGCTCTCTTGGGTTGACTGAGTTGCTCACTGTCACACAACTGCTAAGTTGAAGACCTGGGTTTCTGTTGGGTGTTTTTTTTTTCTCTTGGACCAGCAGTTCATCCTACTGCCTCTCACCTGGTGCTGTACCTGATTTTTCAGAATTGGTAAGATTATCTGGTGCTAAACAGCCTCCACACCAGCCCATATGGAAGATAGTGAGGCCACAGGACTTACTGCTCTGTGGTTTTAGAAGAGATGCCCCACTCAAGGGGAGCAGTGAAGCTCCTCCTAACTTGCTCCTAGCCTTCAGTCTCTTCCCCATCTACCTGCCTTCTTAGAGCCCAGAGGGAGTGGCTTTAGGGATGCGTCTAACCACGTCACTCCTGTGTCTGAAGCCTCTCAGTGGCTTTCCTGGCTATTGGACAAAGGCCAGTCCTTTTCCTTTGATACACAGGGTGGCCCTTTATGATTTGGCTCTTGCCCATATCCTTAGCTTATCCTTCATAATCCCTGTCTCCAGACGACTTGCTGTTTTTTTCTGAGCAGGAAAAGGAACACGTTCCCAGGCTCTTTGACCCTTTTGAGCCTTTGCTGAAGATTTTCCTGTTACCAGGCATGTCTCTACCCTGTTTTTTACTAAGCACACCTAAAAAGGTAGCTGTGCTGTAATGCTATAGCCAATACTCCAGATGGGATTGTTTCTAGACTATTCCATATTGAAATTTCCTTAGTTACCTGTTTGACTTCCCTAAAGTTGCTTTAAAAAAAAAAAAAAAAAGAGTCAAGTTCCAAAAGCTCTACTTGAGGTCAGCTCTGGGCCTGACAGGCTGTTGGTACTAACAAATGAAGTTTCAGTGTTTTTTGTGGGTACCATGGAGTTTGATGACCTTGGCAGCTGATGGGTCTTATTGGATGCTTCTGGTTTCATCACTATAATCATACGGAGTAGCTGAAAACAGCTAGGTGGAAAAGGAAAAGTTTATTTAAGGTTTTTTTTTTTAATTAGAAAAAAATTTAAAGGAGTCTACTTAACTTTGAATCTGGACTACACTCACCTAATTATGAAGAACCACAATGCCTTTCCTGTTTCTCTTCCACCTCCAATGATACCTCAGGAAACACAGTGAGATCGTTTTATACAAGGAGCATTTTATAGGTCCATGAAGAAAGACAGTAGGTATTTAATGATGGAACCTTATTCCAATCTGTAATTTCAGAGTTGATCATTGTTCTCATGGAGGCAGGACTCTGACACCACTCTCTGCCTTGCTGTTGTGGCTCACGGGCTTTACACACACATCACACCAAATAGCTTGTGTTATTTCAAGTGCGTATGTCCTACACCTGCATGGAATTGAAAAGCTCTGTCTCAGTGGGGCAGGGGCATCTTTCTTTCTGATATGAGGAAACTGAGGTTTAGTGCCATTTTTCTATCTTCATTCTTCATAAATAAAGCATCATCCTTCACTGTTGCACTTGTAACAATTGCTGTAGCCAGAAGGCCCCAAATCAGCTGTTTCAAGTCTTAATGGGTGTTTCTGTCATGACAGTGTCGCTTATGCCACCTCTAGGAGGGAATGATAGCTTCTTTCTTTCTTTTTTTTTTTTTTTAATGTATTTGATACAACCTGGCTGTGGTGGCACACACCTGTAATCCCAGCACTTGGGAGGCTGAGGCAGGAGGATCAGTGCGAGTCTGAGACCAGCCTGGGCTACAAAAATGAGTTCAACGCCAGCCTGGACTGCATAGGGAGACCCTGTCTCAAAAAGACAAAAAAAAAAAAAAAAAAAAAAAAAAAAAAAAAAAAAAAAAAAAAAAAAAAAAAAAAAGTATTTGATACAGGGTCTCACTACATAGCTTGGACTCCCTATGATCTTCCTATTTTCAGTCTTCCTAGTGCTAGCCTTACAGGGGTAAGCCATGACACCTGGTCTTGGTGACCAGCTCATCTGGCCTGTGATTGGGGCTGGCATGCATGTGTTACCGGGGATTAAACTCTGGTCTCTGTGCTTCCTAAGCAGGAGCTTAGTCTGCTGAGCTATCTCACCAGCCTGATAACTTCCTTTCTGTTCTTTACTGCCCGCTGATTCTCGGTGTGTGTGCACCTGTCTCTTTCATAGACATGAGCGCGGGCAATTGGGCCATGTTGATTCCTTGGTTTCCCATTTATTAGGCATAGTATTTGGCTTGATGCTAAATGCTTAATGTTTTAAGCTTAACATAATTCTCATACTCTGTTAGCTTTCTAGTTTAAAAGTTTTTTTTTTTTTCCCAAAAATTAGAGTCTTCTCAAAAATCCAAGATTTTAAGTATCATCATGAGTCAGAAAAATCCTTTAACTTGGCAGCTCTGATTATGACTTCTAACCAGAAGAAAAGAGTCCCTTCCATAGCAAATGAAACACTCCATCGTGGCGATGCTATGAGTCGTTTCTCAGTGTTCGCCACCTCTTCTCCTCTGTGGTTAGTATACACACTGGGCAGCTACCCTGTTCCCTCTCAGCCAGCCCACTGTCACTGTGATCTTATTTTTACTTTTGTTTATTGCCACGTGTGGGCTGCATGGTGCTGCACTCCTCCTGGGAAAGCAATGCGTGGGCATAGCACTTCTTCATTCTTATTCTCTCTTTTTTCCTTCCCCCTTTCTTGTTTTTTTCCCCCCTTTGGGTACATTTGCAGTATACATCGTTTAGAGTCCTGTGTGGAGCCAGTACATGTATATAATATATGCCAGCTCCTTTCTTTCCATCCCTGGATCCTCACCTCCATCTCTTGATCCCCTCCTCCTCTGAGAAGGATCTTCAACATGGGTGGTCTTTTGGCATTATCATGTTGGACAGTGTGGCCAAGCTCCAAGATTCTCGCTGTGGACATCTTGTTTTGTCCGTTTAGGGCATCAACCTTGGGAGGTCCCCAGAGACTATCTGGTGCAATGCTTCTTCAGGTCCAGGGACAGCTCTGGAAAGGCCAGGTGAGGACTAGATGCCTGTGAGGTGCAGCAGGAGTTAGAAGCAGAGCCACAGCTAGGCATCTCCACTTCCTCCCCAGTCCTCTGCCTGATACTCAGTATTTATTCTAGTTTTCCTGCATTTAGATTTATTTATATTTTCTTATTAATGTCTATCACTGACGAGTTCCAGAGCCCACAGGGCTCCCTGTCAGAGGTTTTATCAGTTCATCTTTTGGAACGCACACATAATGGAGTTCTTGGACATGTGGGAGCTGCCTTGTTTCCCTGCCTGGCCTTTGGATCTGCTCTAAAGAAAATGCAGCCTCCTCTAGGTGTGGAGGTCAGGGGAAAGGGGTGTGGCAGGGGAACTTAGTCTTCTCTTTGGAACTGGAAGAGGCCTAACCTTGAGACACTAATTTGATCGAGGGATTTTCCAGAATTCTGATGCCAATTGCGATTGGATTTGGGATGGCTCCTTTTCCTAAACCATTGTGTTGGTGTTAATATCAAATATGAGATATTGACAAGTAAACAGGAAGGCTTTGCTTGCTCTTGTCTCCAGCAAGATGCTACATGAATATATCTTACCAAAGAACAGGACCTGAGAATTGGTTACCAGAGTATTTCATCATGATAGTACATTGTCTGGAAAAAGGGCTCTAGGGTTTCAAAAATGTGACCGCTATGGGTGAGAGGAGTCCTGATCCACTAAACATGGGAAATAGGTTTGCAGAATTAATTAAAACTTGGTCCCAAACTCAAACTTACTGTTGCATAGATCTAGTCCTTTGTTCTAAAAATTCTACTAAAGGAGAAAAACGTGAAAAGATGGAATTGATTTTTGCTTTTCATTATTTCTCCATTTCACTCATTTGTATACTTGGAACTTCCAAGTGGGACTAGGGAAAGTGCCAAAACATCAGCCGAGGTAGTCCCCCTGGAATTTAAGGCTGACGAAAGGCTGAAAATATGAAAGCTCCACCAACTGGAAGAATACAAGCTCCAGGCATGTTGCACACCATGAGCTTAGGGTGATTTTCTTCAGAAATTTTAAGGTGGTTACTTTTTTTTACGCTTCATCAAACTAAGTGTTAGGATATTTTCTAGTTAATTGGCAGGTCTTAGAATACAGAAACTGGCCATCAGAAGAGGAAGGAGGTGTGGGGATGCATAAAGAATGGCGCTTTAAAAACCTTTACTATATTCTATGTATTTGATTTCATAGAATTCTCATAAAAAATTTATGAGGATTCTTTTCCAAGTGGGGAAATTGAGGGTCATTGAGTGTGAGTTTCTTGTGGAGGCAGAAATGGGTTTCAAAACTAAATCTGACTGCAGATCTCATTTGCTTTCAAATTCCTGTCTTCTGCTTGTCTGCTGGGAAACAAAGTAAGATGTCAGTCCCCTTCCTTTCTTTGCTATTCTTGATAATCCTGAGCTCTGGTTAATCTAGTCCACTCAAAGTCACAGTAATTGATTTATAAATCTGAAAACACTGGTTTAAGGCCTGAGGATACTTAAGAACATTTAGATGTCAAACAGAGATCAAGACCATGATATTTATGGTTCCATGATTAACTGATGAATTGCGGCACCATGCCTTTAAGGTCATGATATTGAATATTCTAGAAACAATATCACCCTGGCAGTTTGGCGTGGGCCGATGTGCACTGGATTTATGGTCAGGAAACCAGAATTTGTGCCCCATCTTTGCTACTGAATTGTTGGATTACTTTGTGAGAGTTACTTGCTCCTTTGTTTTGGCCTGAATTTCTCCATCTGAGTGATGAGAAGATTCAGTGGTATCATTTATAAGATAACTTTTAATTGTAACATTCTTGGATTTCATCATACAAGATTTAAATCCAACTTTAGGAAGCAGAGCATTTTCATATTTGTTATGTCCTCAGCATCCAGAGCATGAGAATTTGGTGTATATTTATTAGATACATGAATGAATCTGCTTTCCTTAGGAACTTAGTAGAGATTAGGCAGCTATTGTTTTGGTTCATCTATTAGGTGATGCCAGTTGAAATCTTGACTTGCCCTCTGCCTGTTCACCACAGGCTTCGTTGAGGTTTTGTTAACATGGCCCACATCACATACTCATGACTATGCCACTTTTGTGTTCATGGTCAGACATTACTTTCCTTTTTAAAAGGGTCAACATGCAAATCCAGTGCTACATGAGCATCCCTTGAGGGCAGCCAGGGCTCTTAATCTATTGTGCTCCCACTGCTACTTGGAAGCATGTACTGTCCTAATCTCCATTTGGAAATACACACTATAAAAACAACTCAAGAAGTGGATGTCTCCGATGCTATCATTTCTTCCAGGGTTCAGATCCAGGAAGAAGTGAACATTGATCAAAGAAGTAACAAAATAACTACACTGCTAAGAAAATTCTCATATTGTTACTGCTCTGCAGTTTTCTAATAGTATTTGAAGTGGAGAGACAAGAACTAAAAATGCTTTACTCATGACCCCATCAGGAAGGATCATGAAGGAGGTAATTGCTGATCTCTTCTCCCCCAAATGATATTTCCAAAATGTAAATATAACCATATTTCCCTCTGCTTACATTCTTCATTATCTCTCCATTGTCCTGAGGACAAAAATCCATACTCCTTGTAAGTCATTTGTGAAAAAGAAAAAGGAAAGGAAATGCTCTTACACACTGCCTGGGAGTGAAAATAGGAAAAGCTGTCATTTCCTGGCAGGGAGCCATTGTTACTTGTACCAGGACATGGTTGAGGGTCAGCACTATCTTAGTCACTTATGCACACACTTTTCTTGCCTTGTTATTCATTTACTCATTCACACTGTCATTTCTTCTTCCACTCTATTTATCATTCACACATCATCCATGCATCCATCCATGCATCCATGCATCCATGCATCCATCCATCTATGCATCGCAGGTTCACTAATTTTCTCAATCATGTAGTATTTATTATTTTTACTGCTCTTCTCATTTAAATTTTCCTTGATTTGTCTTCTTACTCCAGTTACTTCCTTAGATGCTCTCCCAAATGGCTCACTGCATAACAGTTTGGAGTTTGGGGCTGGAATTAGTCCCCAGTGAAATCACTGAGGCCAGGTCTCTGCTTAGTGAGGAACAACAGAGGCAAGGAATGAAAGACAAAGGAACTGACTCTGTGGTTCAGTAGTGTGGAATTCACAAGTCTTTATCCAGAAGCTATCTTTTTTCTCTAAACTCGAAGGTATAGATTAGGCCAGCTTATACCAGCTTGGTCTTGCACCGAATACTCTCTGAGATTACAGATATGCTGTACAAAAACAGTTCTCTAGGAAAAAAATTGGGAAACATTGAATTGATTAAAAATAAACATTTGACTTACAAAAGGTCTCAAAAAGATATGTGTACTTCTCAGAGATTCTAGTATGGCAATTTGTATTACGTTTCTCTAAGAGGAAGATGAAATTGAGCTTTGACATCTTGAAAATGCATCACATGCATGAGCACTCAGGGTATCGAGGGCCCTTCTATGTGTATAGTTCTCAAACTTTTCAAAAGGCCAGCTGGGCAACAGATTTGGCCTTTCCACATATGAAACTGTTGAATGCAATAAAATGCAGTACAAAGAATATGTGATATCACTAAAGCATTATATAATCTTAGTATGCTATTTGGCACACTGAAAAACAGTGGTAACAATGTGAGGGAAAGTGGGATAGGACTTGGTGACAGAGCACTGGGGTGCCACTAAGTCTTTACTCCCTTCTTTGCACTAACTTTTTAACAGTTGCAAACAGGAATGTAGACTCACATACACACAGAGAGCAAGTTTACCAACTTGGTCTCCACATCTGCCAAATAGACAAGAGGAGCCCCAACAGATTTTACAGCCCAATGACTAGAGATACTGTGACTTGCCCTCTGTCTGTTCACCAAAAGCATCTCAACCTTGAATGCTTGTGGGAATTAATTGTGTCACAAGGGAAACCAAAATTTGTTTTGATTATATCACTGTTGATTAGGTAAAGTTCACCCTGACCCTGACTGAGTAGAGCAGGCAGAGGCTTGTAGTGTCAGAAAATAAATCCAATTACCAGAGAAGATAGTAGGAAGCACTTAAGTTATAGATTTTTTGAATTGGGTTATGACCTGAACAGTTTCTGGAAGGCTAGAACCCACCTTGGTAAGGAGGGGTAGCTGAGCATGGCCTCCGCTATCCATCTTTGGCTAATACCATACACATAATAAACTAATCAATAGCTATCACATGCTGATGGTAGCTAAGTGCCATAGTTTTTTTTTTTTAATCATTCAATCAGTGCATCATGTAGCTTTACAACAAACAACTTTCCCTGCTGTGGCATATCAGAGGTTAAATAACTTGCTTGAAATCTCGTTACAATGGAGATTCAACTTTATACCTGTCAGATGCCAAAGCAATGATGTTCTGCTCACAACAGTTTAATAAGCATATCTTTGGGCAAAAATGCTTTCATTTATAATGTTTTCTGTGATGTAAATATTTTCATGATAATCAATTTAGAGCTACAAGGAAATATTATTGAACTGAATTTGGAAGAGTTATGTGCAGGTGTGGAGCTGGGAGGAAGAAGTAACTAATTCATGGAGTTGACTAAAGGTAAGTTGGACCTTCAAGACAAGTAGATCAGAGCTCCATCTCCACGGGTAAATTTTGGGATGCTTTTGTACTTTTGGAGTCTCAAATTCCAGTCCAGTGCGTAAGGTTTAGTAGGTGCTCAATTAATGCTAGTGGTGAAATAGGGGAAGGATAGAGGAATAAAAACTGTTTTTGACTGGAGTGCCTGGAACATAACTGAGCTATATTGGAAGGAACTTAACAGAGAGTCAGCAAACCAGCAAACCAAAGCCATCTGTTGTCCAAATTAAAAATTTATCAGAACACAGCCACATCTATTTGTTTATATCTAACTGAGGGCTGTTTAATCATGTAATAGTAGAGCTGAGTAGATGTGCTGAAGATTGCTGGCTCTAAGCTCTAACTATTTATTGTGTGGAGCTTTCCAGAAAAAGTTTGTTGACCACCAGTTTAACAATTCAAACTAGCTCTGCCATTTGATGAGAAAGTGGAACCAAGATGTTTAAATTCACTGAGTTCAGTTTTGCTGACTGTAAGTGTGGAAACTCCAATAATCATATTGCAGACCAAATGATCTACTACTACATGTTTAGACGTAGATTTTAGATCGATACTTCTGAAATATGCAATATAATTTTATATGAACGACAAGTTTTATAGTTTCCCTTTTTTATTGTTGGTGGATCTATTTTCTTTGGTATAGATTAAAAACATTGGTACATAGTGACATGAAAACTCCTGCTTTTTCTCCTAGCAAAATTGATAATCATTTAAAGGGCATCATTGTACCCACAGTAACCCCGTCCTTACTAAGCTCATGTTGCAGTGGTCGAGGTCAATGTAGTCCTGTTTAAATTTTGAGAACATAGAAGAAGGATATTTTGGAGTCAGTCTGGCTTTTTCTGTGACCTCCATATATAAAACTATATATAGTTTCACAACAAAATGGTCCTTTATTTATATCCTTTTTTGTTTTGTTTTGTCAGAGGTGGGTAGTCCGTTGCTGTTTGAGAGGCTGTATTTGGAGAAGTAAAGGATTTTTTCATACTTGATGCTAGTTCAAAGATTGTAGGTGCTTGAATTCAGCAAAATAACCCAATATAGCCCAATAGTCCATGACAGTAGTGAGTTATTAGCACAACTGGAAATTGTCTGAAGTTGTTGAATTGAGCCTTTTACAGCTCAGCATATTAATATAGCTTTACTTTTTATATTCACGATTACACTTTTTTCCTGGATGGTTGAACTTCTTTTCTGGATGTTTAACAAGTAAAGTTTGCAGACCAAAAATTAGAAGATAGATGGGCTTAAATGATAGCCAATATTTTGGTCCTAGTCCTTCAAGGTCATTGAAGACTCAGGACATAAGAGAACTTGTACTGTGACATCCTATAACTCAGTGGTGTCTCAAGTTTTCTGATCAAGGAGGGCCACAGAGGAAAGTAATTGACAATGTATAGTGTGCCTAAGGAGAGTCACCTAGAGAGAAAAAAAATTCTCTTAGGCTTTCACAGAGAGCAAATTTATCAAGCAGTGGTTGTGACACATGGAGATGGCTGACACTGACAAAAGATCCACAAGGTGCTGTACATGGTTCTAGGATAAATCCTGAGGGGATTTGACTGACTTTATCAGATACAAAAGTTACATTTTTAGCTACATAGAAGATTTGTTTTGTCTACCCGTATGACATGAAAGAACTGAAAGGCTCAAGCCTCTCTGTTCTTCACAGACGTATCATGCTAAAAATGTAAGAAATTTCTCTTTGTAGGTCTGTTCTTACAGTGCATGGGTATGAATGGTTTTGAATTGTGATCCATGGGGGATGGTCTATTGACTTTGTGTCATTTAGGAAGGAGGAGTTTCTTCAGGAGATTCTCTGAGTGTGCTAGACAGTATATAAGTAGAATAGAGTGCAAATATGCTGCACTCCTGGGATAAGGTCTCTGCCCTGTACTCTGAGAAGCAATAGAATTTTGCTGGAAGCAATAGAATTTTGTCGTGTCCATTACTGCCAGCTCATGGAAAAAAGAGATTGAACTTGTTTGTCTTAGCTACCTAGGACTTAGAACATAGTAGTAGCCTGCAACTTGAGACAGCCACACTGGCAGTGCACTCTTTAGATTATAGCACCAATATTTGTGAGTCCCCTCAATTAAAGATTTAAGTCAAGAAGAATCGGGAGTCAAATGAAAAGTGGAGAACTTTGAAGAATTTTCTGTGAAGGAATTATTTTAGTTGTTTATTTGCTAATACTCAGAAAGGCAATGGTCACAAAATATGCTTTCTGATCTGAGCAAAGATTTGTACGAGAATCTTCTGAGTCTTTGTGTTAGAATTTTCTGCACCACAAAACAGGGCTACCCAGTTGACAATATGCATACGGCATATTTATTCACCAGGTCTAGGATGAGACTCATGATACATTTTGAGTAAGTTCCCAGTGCTTCCAATACTGCTGTGCTTAGTCCAGGTTTAGAGAAGCAAAGAATCCTAAGCCATACTTGAATGAAAATATGAGTGATGTTAAGCTCAAGCCCCCATGTTTCAGAGAAATAGTATCACTAACATTTTCTCCTGGAGGGCTAAGAATATAAGTTTTCAGACCAAAAATTAAAGAAAAAGAAGGGTTATAAGGATAGCCAATATTTTGGCCCTAGATCTTCAAGGTCAGTGAGGACTTAGGACAAAACAGAACCTGTGCGGTAACATCTTATAAATAAATGGTTTCCCAAATTTTCTGTTCAAGGAGATTAAGGGATCACAGAGGAAAGAAATTGAAGCTATACAGTGTGCCTGAGGAGAGTCAACTAGGGAGAAAACATTCTCTCAGACTTTCACAGAGAGCAAACTGGTCAAATAATGGGTGTGACTCATCCAGACAGCTGACACACAACAATTCTACAAAGCACTGTTCCAAAGTAAATCCTGAGGGGGATTTGCCTGACCTTAGAAGATACAAAAACTACGTTTTATTAAATAGGTCTTGCTTTAACTTGTCCTTAACCACCCAGCAGAAAAGTTTAAACATGACACATAAAACATAAAGGAAGTTTAGTATGCTGAACTGTAAAATGCTCAAATCATCAGTTTCCAACAGTGCCAGTTCTGCCAGTAACCCACTGCAATTATGGAAAATTTGACTATGTATACACCTACCTTCTCTTAGATCAAAGAGAAAAAATCTTTTGTACCAATAAACATTAGAAAATTTATCATGTCTACACCCTGAGCTCTGTATAGCTACAACAAAGACAACAATATGTATTGTATCAATTATTGGAAATGTACTACTAACGTGTTTTGAAACTGTCACACCATAATTTCTTATTAAAAGTAATAATAGAACAAAAAACAACTGTTTTTAACACAAAATTCAAAAAACAAACAAACAAACAAAATCAATGAAAGGCTTATTAGGAAAGCTAATTCAGAGCTATGGAGCTTTTGAGAGAGATCCTTCAGACAAAGCAACAGACTAAGGGTTAAAGGAGTCTAAATATTCATGTGGTATTTAAACTTACCTGCACTATGATCTTTAAGCCAAGTAAAAACTCTGTTTGCATTGACCTACAGCTAGATTCAGGGAGCTTGCATTTTCCCTTTTGCCCTGCTTCTTGTGAGGATGGGAAATCTGTTGTATCATCCTTTTATGATTATGTTACATAGAGATCCTGGTAAATCATCACATAGCACCAAAGTATGTACATTATTCTGTGTATAGGGCCTTTCAGCAATAGGCTACCTCCCTTCTGGGACTGTGCTCAGCTCACTCTCTTTATATTACTTGGTAGGCATCCTAGAGTCTTGGGGAAGAGTGCCCAAGGTTAGGCTGAGCTGAGAGCAGCACCAGCCCTGGTTGATGTGAGTCACTGCAGATGTCAGTAACCCCTGTGCTATTCTCACCTTATGCCCTGCCAGAAGATCCTATTACCATCTTAATTTATGGAGAATTTGATTACAATAAAAGAATAGACAGAGATGTCTTCCCCTATCTCAATAGCAAAACCTATCTCATTTTTGGAAGTAAATCAATATCACATAACAAAATTCCTGAAGAAACAGAAACTGTTAATGTACTTTCTAATGAAGAATGGCCCAATTTGGGGCTGGGGAGATAGCTCCCTGGCACAAGTGCTTGCCTGGCAAGTGCAAGGCTGTGAGTTGGAACCCTGGTCCTGGGGAAAAAAAAAGAAAAGAAAAGAAAAGAAAAAAAGAACGGCCCAGTTGGAGCCAACAACTTTTCAAATATTTTTATTGGTCACCAGGGCCCAGGGACACATGGGACAGAATTCCCACAATTTCTTGATGCTTCTCTGTTCTTTAAATTTCTGCCTGCTAATTCATGGGACATATATTTCGTTCTCTATATTGTATTTCCTGCTATACAATAGCTGTTGATGTTAAGGCAAATTCTAATAGTGGTTAAGACGGTTCCAGAAATATCACAACTTTAGAGAAATTTCCAGTCTGATTTTCTACTCTACTCCTTCTTTCCCCGTTCTTTCTCCCCCACACCCCAATCACTCCAATAAGAGCTGATATTTATCTATTTGAATAAGAGAACCTGTGCTGTAATATCCTATAACTCAGAGGTGTCCCAAATTTCCTGGTCAAGGAGATTATGGGACCTCAGAGGAAAGGGAACAATGAACTGTAGTGCATCTAAGGAGAGTCACCCAGAGAAAAACATTCTCTCAGGCTTTCATAGAAAGCAAAATGGCCAAGCAATGGCCGTGACTCGTCCCGAAGGCTGACACTAACAACAGTTCTACAAAGTACTGTCTATGGTCCCAAACTTAATCCT
>PVJA010026334.1:7168-29873 GCA_004027025.1 Myocastor coypus | reverse complement strand
CTTCCCCTTCCCCTTCCCCTTCCTCTTCTTCTTCTTCTTCTTCTTCTTCTTCTTCTTCTTCTTCTTCTTCTTCTTCTTCTTCTTCTTCCAAATATATTTGGTACAGGGTCTCACTCTGCAGCTCAGACTGTAGTGATCCTCCTGTTTTCAGCCTCCCCAGTGCTAGGATTACAGGCATGCTCCACCCACGATGCTCGTTGGCTGGTCCACCCGCAGTTCTCGTTGGCCGGTTCAGTGCATCTGGAGGCAGGGCCAGAACTTTATCTGGTGAAAGGGATCAAACCTCTGCCCCTGCGCTTGCCTAAGCGGGTGCTTAGTCCACTGAGCTATCTCACTGACCCTAGTTTCTTTTTTTTTTTTTTTTTTGAGGTACTGGCATTGAACATAGTATCTTGGCACTGAGCTACACCCCCTGCCCCTTTCAGATAGATAGATAGATAGATAGATAGATAGATAGATAGATAGAAGGTATCCTCTTGTTTTTGGTGTCAGTGATTATACAGGGGTCTCACACATGTAGATCTCAGTCTATAGCACTGAGCGGGGCTGCTCCCTGGTACCTATGCATTTCTTGAAGTTGTAACAAGCCTCACCCCGCCCCCAGCTACCCTCTTCCCCCAGGGGACCATGGTTCTTTAGGTATGTAGTAGAAATGTCTGCCCAGGGATAGAGTTTTTCCTCTTTTGAACCCTGGGAAAGATCTTTCTATAGGAGGAGAAACAGAGGCTGACACCGCGTGGTCTCAGCAGGGCCATGCCTCTGGTCCAGGAACGCTGCAAGGTGCAGCAGCTCTGTGTCTGCCCCGTCTAGGTTGGGAGCCGCCAGACTTCAGTGTCACCAGCACAGCCCAAGAGCCAAGTCTTAACTTCTACAGTAAAAGGCCACACTTGGCCGGTGGCTCCTGTGCCGAAGCTAGTCCTGAGCCAGGCGGGGACATTAGGGAGTATTTCTGGGTCCTGTCTCAGCTCATTAAAGCCTGAAATGTTTATTTGGTTGTCATGGTCCTCAAAGGCCACCATGCCTGGACCCTGGACCCTGCCTGGATCTGAATTATGGGTAGCCTGTTGTTTGTGGATTTCGTTCCTTGGACCCTATGCCAGACCTGGGCAGTCAAAATGATCAGGGGGAACTGGACCAGAGAATCTGTGTTTTGAACAAGCACCCCCTCCCTGCGTGGTGAGGCTGGCCCAGTCTGCCCTGTGAGAGCCGGGTCTTCTGTACCTTCTCTCTTTCCTCCATGGGTTTCCCAGACTCAGTGACCAGCCTGTACCCTTGTGTCTTTACCTCTGCCTCCACCCTCAGGGCTGAGCAGCTACCTCCTGATCCATCAGGAGTCAGAGCTGCCCTCCTCTGGCAAGAGCTTGGCACCTGTCTGGGCAGTGCTGACAGCTCTCCCTGAAAGGAGGACAGACTACTTGGTATCTAGAGCTGTTTTCTCCTGGGGACCATGGGGGGTTAGATAACATGGGCATCCAGGGCAGGGAAAACTTGTGATGGGCAGTGCAGTTCTTCCACTAATCTTGGATACTGTCAAGGATGGGGCACTCGAAGCCCAGTGTGGTGGCACACGCCTGTAGTCCTAGCACTTGGGAGGCTGAGGCAGGAGGATCGGTGCGAGTTCGAGACCAGCCTGGGCTACAAAAAGTGAGCTCAAAGCCAGCAAGAACTGCATAGTGAGACCCTGTCTCAAAAAGACAAAAAGACCCCAAAAAAGGATGAGGAACTCACTTGCTCTCCAGGCAAGTGACTGAAATGTGCATTTTTTATAGAGAGCCAAAAATGCATCCAGTCCTTGGTCTGTGTACCACCGTGGAAGACCCTACATACTAAGTGTGTTTCCTGGTGTTTCTCTGCCATCAGAAGACAATCCCTGGGCTGGCCAAATAGCTCAGCAGATTAAAGCGCCTGCAAGCAGGTGCAAGGCCCAGGAGTTCGATTCCTAGGCCTGCCGTGGTAGCATGCGCCTATAATCCCAGCTTTTGGGAGGCTGTAAACAGAGGATCACTATGAGTCCAATCTAGCAGCGAGACCCTGAACACCCTGTAGACCCTTTCAAAGGAGAAGGAGGAGAAGAAGAGGCTGGCAAGATGGTTCAGCAGTCTAAAGTGCTTGCTTAGGAAAACTTAGGCAACCACAGAGACCACAGTTCAGTCCCTGACACCACTTGCTGCACCAGCCACACCCCCAGGACAAGCTGGCTATAATACCAAAAAAAAAAAAAAAAAAAACAAGGTAGTTCCTTGGCACATAGACCAAGATATGCCACCCTAGACCAGCTTTCATTATTTCAATTTCATTTTTGTTTTTTGAGGTAGTTTCTCACCATGTGCTCCAGGCTGGCCTTGAACTCACTATGCAGCCTAAGCTGGCCTACCAGCGGTCCTCCTGGCTCGGCTTGCTGACCACTAGGAGGCTCAGCCCACACCACCGCTCCAGGCCAGCTCCTGCACTTGAGGCCTTAGTCCTCTCTGCCAGGCCAAGAGGTTGGTGCTGGAAGGGCGGAGGTCAGAAGTCCTTCCTTGACTCCCCCAGTGCGGCCCCCTTAGGCCTCAGGCCCCTTCCTTGGAGCAGTCTTCTTTTGCACCCAAGGGAAGGGTGTTCCAGGCTCTCTTGATATTTAAGAGGATTCACCAGGGGCTGGAAGTCAGGTAGCTATCCTGGGTGCAGCTGAGGAGAGGCAGATGGGCAGGATTGTGAACCCCGAGACACTCAGGCCTCTTGCTCCTTTTGGGATCATAGCCCAGGGCACAGTACTAACCACAGCTTATGAAAAGTATCCAGTGAAGTTCATTGGCAGAAAGAGGAAAGGGAGGGTGAAGAGAAAACAGTGCTTTCGACACCCTCCTACCTCCATCCCCCCCCCGCCCCGCCCCCAACAAGATCAAACACCCCTGCCTGGGAGCAAAGGACTTGAATACACTGCCCTCCTGCCCGGCCTGGCCAGTCTGGATTGGAGGCTCTCGTTTTTTATCCTCTGCTCCAGCACCATCCACTTCTTGCAGGTGTGCTGGTAAAGAAAATGCTAATTTTCAAGGAGATTTATAGCTTTCTCCAGAGATCGGTAACAGGGAGGGTTTCTGAGGTTAATTTTCACAAGGACTGGCCAGATCTTAGCTGAAAACTCCGCCTTTGGTCTTAGCTGAGGTCCCTATTGCCTGCTGACCCTGAGAAGCTTGCTGGGCTACCTCCTGAGCTGGGGCTTTTCGCCTTCCTGGGGTGGTGGAGTAGAAGGCTGCGTGGGCTTCTTTGTGTAGCCTGCTACTGCAGGCTGTCCAGCGCTGGAATCTGTGACCTCACCGGCCTGGGTGGTGACGGTCTGCAGCTCCAGGACGCCACGGGAACGCGCCCACAGTGTACAGGACATTTTCTGGCCTCAGTAAGCTGCAGTGTGAACCCCGGCCTCTTTCTAGGATGCTAACTTCTTCAATTGCCCAATCTGCTGCTCTTTGGCCAACTGTGCAAAGCGTTTCCAAGCGCGCCCACGGGCGCTGGGAGGTGTGTGCATGTCTTACTTTGCTCTATTTAACATCTGGCACCCATTCAGTTTTCTGCACCCAGAAAATATATCCCCAGCCTCCAGCGACCATAGGATTTCACATGTGTCAGGAGAGAGGCCGCTGGCCAAAGGCCGTCGTCCTGGGGATCTGTAAGGTTTGAAGTCCAGGAACCGGAAGTGGCAGGAGAAGGATGAATGCCCCCTGAGTATGAGAATAAGATGTGCAGAGACAAAACCCTCGCCTGTGGTCCACCACCCATACCTCGTTTCTTCTGCCTGTACGGCCCAGCGGTCCTCTATTCTGGTGGACGCTGCAGCAGCCTGAGTTAGAATCGCCGCTCCACTTGGTCCAGTGTCACTTTTCTCATGCACGTGGGCTTTCTAGAAAATGCACCAGGTCAAGACAGGTGCCCTGGCCATGCAAACGGCCTCCCAGGGGCCTTGGCTTCATCTTTTGCCTGTGGGCTATGCCGTGGCTGCTGTGGCTTCTGGAGCCACATTACTGACTCAGGCTGCCTGACTCCAGGAGGCCCCGAAGGATGCAGTAAGGGACAAGATACTGGCTCATCTGGGTTGGCAGGGGGACTCCTGAGCTGCCTCTTGGTGTTTCACCTCTTGTGCTTATAGCCAGGTCTTACATTCTGCTGAGCTGGGCGCAGTGTGAGCAGGGGAAGGGGCAGAGCCACGGCTTCTTTCCATCTACATTTTTCGAATACTTCCCTCCTGCTCTCTCCCAGGAGGCAGCCACAGCCTGGAAGTGGCATCTGACCTTTGGGTTGTGGGGGAGCCAACCAGGCAGGGGTGGGGGGCTATTTTCTTCTTAGGTGAGGTGGCCAGCAGCTCTCCTAGCTAGAATAAAGCCACATTCCGGCCGTTCTCAGTCCGTAAGCTCGGGGCTGGGGGTCAGGCAGAGAAAGCCAGGCGGATTCCTGTGCCTGCCCTTGGTATCAAGTGGGCTGCTTGCTCCGTTGTCAGCACCAGCCTGCTGGGAGCCCCACTGTGTGTGCTGCGTCTGTGAGCTTGCTACAGAAGATTCCTGAAGCCCCTTGGGGATCTGGGGACGGTGCTTCCATGCAAGGGCGGGTCTTGGAGCCAGAAGGCAGTGGCTTTTAAGGGAGCAGTAGAAGAGAAGCTATCCAAGCTGTGCGTACGTGTGTAGTATTCTCCACACGCCAGAATGCTGACTCATTTTTCTTGTGTGTCCATTTGACACTCTTGCTATGTAGCTCAGGCTGGCCTCAAATTCACCACATAACCTAAGCCAGCCTAGAATTAGCAGGGATGCTTCTGCCTCAGCCGTCCGTCTGAGTGCTTGGATTACAGGTGTATGCTACCACACCCAGCTGACGGTGTTTCACTCATTTAAGCCTATGACAACAGTGTAAGCTAGGTGCTCTTGCCCCACCCCATTCACAGGGGAGGCAGCTGAGGCACCAAGAGAGAAGGTGATTGGCATAAGGTCACCTGGGGCGAGTGGCAGGGACTCCAATTCCCATGACTGACCATGCCATGGGCTCCCGGAACCAGATGTCACACGCTGCCTCCCATTGGAGTAACACTCTCCTCAGACCTAACTCCTCACTCCACTGCCCCTCCTTGCCCCAGTCCCCTCCCAGCTCCAAGCTCCTCCCTGCTCCAATTTCCCATGTTGTCCTGTGCCTTGATTGTACGGCTTCGTGGCCACACTGCCCCTGGGAAACAGGGATATTTTCTGTTCGGATTGTGACTTGCTGTTGCTGTTGGTGGGGGCCCAGTTGGTTTCCCACTCAGAAACTAGGACTGCGGAGGCCACCGAAGATGCCCAGACCACTCTGGCAGGGAGGAATAGAAGGGAAAACAAACAAGGGTCTCCCCAACCCTTTGAACAGATGCAAGGGAGGTGCCAGGTACGGGCCGGGCTTGTCCCTGCTCTACCCTGGGCTTCCTGGGTCACCTGGCTGAATCATGGGGCTGCTCTCAGGCAGTGGGTTGACCACCCTTTAAAAAGGTCAGCAAAATGCACCACTGGTCTGAGATGGTCAAGCTAACGGAAGCAAGAACGCTTTGAAATAAAAGTTGAAAGCATTACTTTGAGCTCAGCAGTGTCATCCGGTAGTAGCAGAGCTCTGTGCGGGAAGTGCCACCTTGGACCTCTTACTGATGGACCCACTCTGGCCTCCAGGGCTTCTGTCTCAGTTGTATCTGTTAGGATTGGGACAGGGGCAGCACACTGCAGAGCGGCATCCTAGCGAGAGGAATTATGGGAGACAGGCGCCAAGCCGCACAGGTGGGCCTGGCCTAGGACTCTGTAGGGATGTGCCTGGTACCTCCTCGGTCTGCACTTCTGATCCCACCCCTGACATTGCTGGGCAGGTGCGGGGCTGTGGGGTGCTGAGCCCATCTGCTCTAATTGCTGAAGTACCAAAGCCCTGGAGCCAGTACCCCTTGCCAGACCTGCTCTTTCTCAGCCCAAGGCAATCTTTCAATTAATTTGATTGGCTGCAAAATGGGGCTCTGTGGAGTGTGGGGAAAAGGCCCAGGCCTGAAGGGCCCTCCTCCCTTCCACCCCAATTGGCTTGGGGCTTGGCTTTCGGGAGGGGGGTTGGGGGGTCCAGTTTCACGTCAGGACACCAGAATATGATCCCAGTGCCCCTCAGGAAAACCCTAGATGGCGCCTTTTGGAAACCTGGTGACCGGAGGGCCCTCAGCTGCCCTCCCACCCCTCCCGGCCCACAGCGAGGAGCTGGAATGGAGCTTGTTAGTGACTTTATTGCTAAACAATTTAGAAAGGCAGCCTTGCCAGTTTTCATAAGCGAAACATTTAAAGTATGCAGGGCATATTTTATTTCTTCCTGGAGCAGCTGCTCAGCCGGGCTAGAGGATAATGAGGAATGAGCAGCGTGGATTTTTGGTTGCCCTGTTGCACAGAGGCGAGTGTCTGCGGCAATCTGAAAAAACTCAGGCAGCTGGAGCTGGAGACGGGTCCTCCTTTCCCAGGCCGTGCATAGGGTCGGGCGGGCTTGGGTGGCAGCCACAGCTGGCTACTGTCCCCAGAGCAGAGTGCCACCGCCCAACCACGCCCCCTTTCTGGAGCTGTTACTCAGGCTCCGTCACAGCACGCTGCTGTCCTCTGCTGATGTCACACAGCCACTGAAGAAGGACAGAGCCAGGACCTAAACCAGAAGACTCATCTCAGAACCTTGGCTTGTACCTGTGGTACGGGAGACGGATGACCTGGAGGAACGCAGTGGCCACGGGGTGGCAGAAATCTCCAGTTCCTTGTTACCGTTGAGACAGTGAGCCCTCCGCACTGCCATTTGTCTAAACCAGTCTGGACTTGGTTTAAATTCCTTGGAAAGCCCTCATCTGCTTGCTGTGTGGGTCTGCAGATGTGGAACTGCAGACTGGAGCCCCATTGTGATGGCAACAACTAGGAGAGTACCCGCTGGTCCTGGCTACCCCTTCTCTGCACGATGGTAACATCTGTGCGCCTTGAGCTGCCTCAGCTTGCTGAGACATTTACCCCCAGCCAATGGCTGAGATGTCTCCACCAAAGCATGTTTCCAGGGCTTGGACACAGAATCCTGCCTCCAGTTTGACTGTACCTGCATAGGAGTAGAAATACCGATTCTGTCCCCTGTGTCCTTGGGAAGGTTGCTTCTTACCCAGAACTGCTATAGGCAGACCTGCTCTCCAGCAAGTGGGGCAGGCAGCCCCTAAGCGTTCTGTGGGTTCAGGTACTAGGTAGAGGGGGAAACAGACTGAGCCACAAAACCAAGGAAGGTGGGAGGCCTTGCTCCGGGGCTCTTGCCTGTCAGCAGTGAGCTTTGTGCTCAGCACGTGGAAGGGCTGTGTCCACTAACCCTTGTTTGACCTTCTTAAGGATTTTTGTGTGTTTGGTCACTTTATTCTTCCTGGAGGGTGGAGAAGAAAGAGGAAGGTTGAGAATGAAGGTTGAGCATGATTGGGTGGGGAAGGAAGTTGGCAGTGCCACCGGTGGCTGCTGTCCTCCCGAGGGTGTCTCCCTTCTGAGCCTGTCCTTGGGAAGGAGAGGTCATTGCCCCAGCTGAGGCCAGAGTGCCCAGCCGATGTATCACCGGAAGTTCAAACAAGCCGGGCGTGGGGTGGTTGCACACCTGTAATCCCAGCACTCGGGAGGCTGAGGCAGGAGGATCGATGCGAGTTCGAGACCAGCCTGGGCTACAAAAATGAGCTCAAGGCCAGCCTGAACTGTATAGCAAGACCTTGTCTCAAAAAGACCACAAAAAAAAAAAAAAAAAAAAAAAAAAAAAAAAAAAAAAAAAAAAAAAAAAAAAAAAAAAAAAAAAAAAAAAAAAAAAGTTCAAACAAAATCCTACTTTTCACTCTGTTTTCGAATTCTTTGTCCTGGTGTTTCATTGGAGAAAAGATGCATGCACCACCTTCCACCCAGGGCTGGAGGCCTGCTCTGGTCCTGATTTACTTAGGCACGGGAGCTTCGGAATCAGACTGGCTTCTGAGTTGGGGTTCAGCTATGCCCCCACCCCACCAGCTCTCTGGCCTCACATGGCTAGCCCACCTGTCCCAGCCTCCGTCTCTACACGAGGATGGGCTGCTAGCCGTTCTCCAGGCAGTCAGGGAGAGATGACAGCCGATGAGGCCCAGGCTGGGTTTGGGGAGAGGTGGACTGGTTACACCAGCCAGAGAGAAGCTGGCATCGAAGTTCAGGCAATGGTTCCGGCTGCCTGCTGCCATGGTGCCAAGATGGCTTCCCATGGCCCCATGCCTCCTCAGCTTGAGGCTCCCAGTGCAGTGAGCATGGGGACCTGGTCTACAGATCAGCTGTGATTGGACTGGCTTAGGTTATGGTTTTTCTCTTGAACCAATCACAAGAACCAGAGTGGTTCAGTGCTGTGATTGGTCAGGCTCAGTCGCATTTCCATTCCTGAAATAAATGCCCATGAGTGGGGTGGGATCCTTGAAGAAAATGACCACAGTGTCAAAAAGAAGGAAGGAGAGCGAGCGGCAGGTCAGATGCATCTCATGCCCAGTCTGGGGCCAGGAGGATGATAAGAACCTTGGGATGGAAAAGGCGGGTCGGTAGCCTCTCACAGGAAGTTGTGGCTTTCAGCTCAGCCTGACAAGGTGCCAAGGCTCTGCACTGTGAGACCATCCGGGACAGCCCAGCAGCCCTGACCCCGCCTTGTCTTGCTGCTTCTCGTCTGCCTCGACTGTTGGAAGAGGCAGCGGGTCCCTTCTGCTTCCCAACTCCTGCCCGACCAAGTGGACAGCAGCAGACCCCTTGAAGCCACCAAAAGACCTGGCCCCCTTTGGGGTGGAGCGGTCATGGCTGTGGCTGTCCATCAAGGACTCAGCCACTCTGGTGGCAAGCAAGTGACTATTTCTCCAGCCCCAGCCAGGTGAGGTGTTTGGAAGTTTGTGTGCCTCGAAGTGCTGAAATCACCTGCCAAAGATTGGTGTGGCCATCCTGGGGCCCAGGGCTACTTGGGAGGGATTTTAAGATTCCTCTACTTCTGGGGGATGTCTTTTCCTCTGGGCCTCTGAGGGTCCCCTTTCTAAGTCAGGGACCAAGCTGGACATAGCTGCCCCATGGCAACTTGGGGCTTGGGGGTGGCCGGGGGAGGCTTAGACTGGCAGGAGGGCCCCAAGGGGGTGTGGCTGGAAGTCTGGTCATAGGCTCGTCGTTGGCTATACCCAGCAGCCACTACAGGGATGATGATTCAACAAAGCCCAGAAGAAAAAAAACAAAGATATGGAATGTGAGGGAAAAAGAAAAAAGGGGCAGTATTACTGGGCTCCTATAGTGCCCTGCACCGGACAGGTAGTGTGGGGCAGCCTTAGGAGGGGCAGACACTATGCAGGAGCAGGTGAGTTTTCTGAGAGCCTCTTCCTGGGTAGGGATTATGTGTTGCTTTCTGTCACCCCCAAGGCTGTGTCAGGATCATGTGACAAGGACTTAGAGAACACAGAAATCTGCAGCTCATAGTCCCACTTCTGCCGGGACCTGTTTCTGGCTTCTCAGGCCTGTCTGCACAGGCACTGGCCCCGGGGCACAGGAGAGCCCTGGGACAGCTCCTCACACAGGGACCGGGCCAGAGGCAAGGGCAAGGGCTGGCAGAGGGAATCGAGGCCGAGGCTGGGCCTGCCCGTGCACGGGCGGCGGCCTTGGCTTTGCTCAGACTCCGCCCCCAGCTCTGCACCTGCACACGGGAGAGCCCTGAGTGCTGGGGGAGGTTCGCTCAGGTTCCCCGGGGCAGCTGCGGGGCTCCATTTGCTGGAGTCTGGCTAAGCTGCTTCTGCTTCCTGCCACTTGCTGCCCCTGGAGAAGGCAGGAGAACAGGGTGCCCCAGTGCACTGGCACAGAGCCCCGGCCCCGCCCTGAGTTCAGGCATTGCTGGGTGCATCGATGCACTGGTCCTGTTACTATTCAGCCTGAGGAGCCTGGGGTGCCTGTCCCCTAAGAGTTCTTAAGACTTTGTCCCTCGGTGTCTTTAAAGGCCACCGCTTGGGATGGGTAGCAGCAGCCCCACACACCGGTGGACCTGCGTCTCACTAGTGTCCAGAGTCTATGGGAAGGGGAATCCCACAGCCCTGCATGTGGTCAGTGCCTGGCAGCCACTGGGTACTCAAAAACAACAGTGGTAGCAGTCTCTGAGATGGTAGAAGGGGACAATGGTGTGTCATGGCACGCAGAGGTGACCTCTTCTGGCTGTGCTGCTCTTGGGACAGCTCTCTGGGCATCTCCTGAGGGTGTAGCCCCCCCTACACTGTTGGAGGCCAGGGGTTAGTCCCCTGAGCCCTCAAGGTCAAGGTCAGCAGGTCTTAGACCAAAGTGCCTTCCCAGAGCCAATGGGGCAGGCGGGCAGGTTGGCCCTAGCCCTGGATGTGTTTTTGTGGAGGGGAGCCTTAAAAACAAGGTTCCACAGCAGGCAGAGACCTCTGCTGAGTCTGGGGCTTCTGGGGACCTGCTTCTCTACCTCTTCCTGCCCCGCTCAGCGTCCTAGCATGCTCTGGCTTCCTGGCACTGGTGGAAAGGTACACAGTCACTCTTAGCGTTTCTGTCCATAGGCACAGGCCAGGGTGATTTCTCTGGAGAGGGCCACTCCTCCCTGTGTAGCCCTCCTTCCCTTGGACCCTGTGCTGTGTAGACGCTTCATAGATGCCCTTTCTCCTTTCTTGATCTTGGGCTGTGTGGACCATGTCCCCCAGAGGGCTTCTCACAGAGTGGCCACAGGGTGCCTGGCGCTGTCCTGAGCCTCTGCCGGACCCCTGTGTGCACCCTGGGTTGTTGCTTGTGCTTCACACTGATCACCCTTAGGCGGCCACCCGCCTGTCCCAGTGGCCACCATGGGGCCCAGCGCAGCTGCACGCCAGAGCCCGGGCCCTCCGTTCCCGCTGAGAGGAGCTCCTCAGCAGCATTCATGTAGGTTCTCCTAAGGGTGCTGTGGCGGAAAAGACCCAGAGAGGGTCGGCTACCTGTCCACCATCACAGAGCAGGAGAGCAGCCCTGGGAGACAGAAACCAGAGCCTTCACACTCCTGGTCCATGTTGCTGAGGAAAGCGGGCTGTCCAGAGGGGATGGCAAGTGGTGGAGACTGCCGGGTCCCACACGGCTGGCAGCGTGCCAGGCACATTTCCACGCCTGACGCTTTGTGCCTGCCAGGCAAGCGCTCTCCACAGAGCCTCACCCTCGGTCCCCACATCTGTCTGGCTTTTTCTCATGTCCCGTTTCACAGGTGAACCCAGGGAGGGGACGAGGCCACCCTGCCCGCTGTTACCTCAGGGCTGAGATCCAGGCTTAGGTTCCCTGCACCTTCGGCCCTGGTCCCCTGCACCGCCTAGCTCCCATGCCCACCTGGGCCAGGTGCACTGCATAAGCTCTAAGCCTCTTGCCCTGCTTTCTGCAGAGTTGATTTTCCATCCTGGTCTCTTAAGGCTCAGGCTGCTGCAGGTGCCACACCTGTGTCCCACTGTCCCAGCTCCCACGTGATTGTTCTATGCCTGTCGGGAGGGGCAGGGCCTCCATTCCAAGACACCTGCCTGGGAGACACTCAGAGGACAAGTGCCTCCAAGAGCCCCAGGCCCTGGCCCCATCTCAGTCCAGCTTGCAGCTGTCCCCTTCGAGGTGCTCCAGCAAATCTACCCATGAGGCCACTGAGTGGCCTAGTACCAGCATCCCCGGGGGATAGGTGTAGGGCTGTTGAAAACACAGCACGCCCAGTTACATTTGAATTTCAGATAAGCTTGCATCTCCAATCCAAATATTTCCATGTACTGAAGGGAATGCACTCCTGCTAAAAACGGTCTTGTTTATCGAAGCTCACGTTTCACTACACATCTGGGACTTCCGTTGTTCTGTTTTGCTAAATCTGGCAACCTAAGTGGGCAGCACCCATGCGGTGCACATGACAGCAGCCCTGGAGAAGTGACACTAGTGACGCACTGTGGCAATAATAATGTCCCTTAGTTATTGCAGACTGATCAAGGCCACAGTCTCCCAAATGAGTGTAAGGCAAGGACTAAGTAAAAAGAGGCAAATGGAGTCATTTCAGGGCTCCAGGAGGATCCAAGCCCTCTCACAGAACTTGAGATTCTGTCGAGCTAAGACCAAGACCTTCCCCGGGTGGCCCATATTAATTTAATTATCAGAGCAAGGAAGGGGTGTACGTGAGAAGGGCGTGAATCGCCCAAGGACTTCTCCAGGTATTAAGTTGATCCACCCCGAGAGAGGTGCCTGAGCCTTCAGTCTTTATCTAGTTGAGGGTGGGCCAGGCATCCTTAGCTATTAAATTGCATTACCTCCACGGCTATTCCAGCTTCACCCTCCATTACAGGCCTCAGTAGAGACCCAGTGGCTCACATGGCTCCCTTACTAGGAGTCCGCTGCCCATCTCCAAGCGAGGAGCCCAGGCCTTGGACAGACTCATATAAGTGAACAAGGAAAGCCAGTTGGTTAAATTAAGTAATGTTCAGGGGCCGGAGAGATGGCTCAGCAGTCTAAAGTGCCTGCTTAGCCAAGCTTAGGCAAGCTCAGGGACCACGGTTTGATCCCCGGTACCACATACTGACCAACCCCACCCCCAGTGCACGCTGAGCCAACCACAAAATAAAATAAAATAAAATAAAATAAGTAATGCTCAGAACAGCTTTGTTTTTGGTCTCCATGAATGCACAGGGTCACAAGGAGGCCCTGACCAAGAGACCTGGATTATGCCACTTTCCTCATAGACAATAGCAAATGACCGCAGTCACTTCCTCAGGGTGGTCTGAGGGAGCCTAGAAGCCAGCCCTCTAAGCAAGATTAGACAAACAGAAACAAGACCACCGTACCTGTCTTCTATCTACATGGTAATATTGCATATACATGGGCACACATTAGCAGTCACTCACACTTGATCATGAAATAGCCTCTCGGTGACGGTGGGAACAGCGGAACACACTAGCAGCATGGGTAGCTGGAAAGGATTGGTGTAGGGGAGAAAATTCCAGAGTCCTGCTAGAGATGGCAAGCCAGAGCAGGAGCACCAAGGGTGACCAGGTGACAGCCTCTTCAAATGTGACCTTTCCAGCTGCCCTCTTGCTCCTCCTCATAGTAGTAGCCCCAAGCATTAGGGCTCATGGCTCTCTGTCTCTGTCTCTCTCTCTCTCTGTCTCTCTCTGTCTCTGTCTCTCTCTCTCTCTCTCCCTCTCTCACTCTTTGAGACAGGGTCTCACTATGCAGTTCAGACTGGCCTTAAGCTCACTTTGTGGCAGCCCAGGCTGATCTGGAATTCGCACCGATCCTCCTGCCTCAGCCTCCCAAGTGCTGGGATTGCCCTCTGCCTTTCCAGCTTCCAGGCCTTTGCTCCTGCTGTTCTCTCTCCCTTCCTTCAAGGGCAGCCTGGTGCGCCGAGCACTCACAGTGCATTATGTTGATGCTCACACACTTCTGCTTCTTCGTGGCAGCCCTTCTGGGTGTCCCCTCTGCTCTGGGCCTGGCTCCAGGGTTCCTATCAGGGCAGATGGGGAGGCCCCAAGGCAGACTTCCTATTTTGCAGATCAGCTGAGAGACTTGGGGACAGGCCCCACGCTGCACTGAGCAGGTGGGGGAGCAGTCTGGTGTGCACCCCAGGGCCTAAGGACACCAGGCTGTCCTCGGGCTCATCCCTGGGAATCTCCTAATGCAGATCCAGATTCATCACTGCAAACTCCTCTGCCACGGCACTACACCCATCTTCTGCAGGGAGCTGGCTAGGAGCTGGCCACTTGGGCTGTGTGCTCCATGAGCAGTGGGTCTCACAGTGCTGTTGTCCCCAGTGTGTACCAGCCCCTCTGGAGTCTGCCAGGCCTCAGTCAGATCTGTCTTGGACCTACCTGATGACCTCCTGCCTCTGCTTAATCTCTCTGAGCCTCCACATCCTAGTCGGGAAACAGGCTATGATCATACCTGGCTCGGGGTTTCAGACAGCAAATAAAACCATTCATACATTCATTCATTCAAATATTCATTCATTCATTTGATACTGGGAATCAAACTCATGACACTGTGTTTGCCAGGCTGGCACTGTGCCACTGAGCTATATCACTAGCCCCAAGATACTTTTAAAGCACAACCTGGCGTACTGCCAGCCTATGGTGACATTGCTAGCACCTACGTCAGTGGCCATCAGGCAGACGCTCAGGGCAGTGAGGGCGGTAGCATCCTTGGGCATGTGGTGGGCTGCAAGTGGCAACGGATGTGCTCTGAGGACAGGGCAAGCTTGGGGTGGGGACGAGGACATTGTTCCTGCAATCGAGGACAGCTGGAGCTCTGTAGAGCTGTCCCCAAGGTAAGGCAGCGAGCCACGTCCCCTAACCGTGTGCCCTTCTCCCACAGTGCTCCTGCGTGAAGAGGTGTCCCGGCTCCAGGAGGAAGTGCACCTTCTCCGGCAGATGAAGGAGATGCTGGCCAAGGACCTGGAGGAGTCGCAGGGCGGCAAGGCCTCCGAGGTCCTCTCAGCCACCGAGCTCAGGGTGCAGCTGGTACAGAAGGAACAGGAGCTGGCCAGAGCCAAAGAGGCCTTACAGGGTGAGTGACAAGTGGCGCTGTGGGCACCCGCCCAACCTGGCCCTTCTTGGCGTGGGGTCTTGCCGTCCTTGGCTTGGACGTAGATCTGGACCCCCAGATGCTATCCACTATGGCAACGCAGGAGGGCTTCCCTCCAGGCCCAGCAGTGCTTGGGCACCACCGCTGGCCCAGGATGCTGATGTGGTCCCTGTCTCCCTGTACTCTCGGTTCCTCTCCTCCTGCATGGATGCTCTCTGGTGCCACAGTGGGCTCCAGGGGACAGAAGGGACCACACTGTGTGACCAGCACAGCCTCCCCCTGGGCTGTGCTGCACCCAACCCTGGGCTTGGGGCTTGCGGGGGACTTGGAAGACAATGTGTTGTGGATACCCAGGTGGCCTCTCAACCAGATGGGCCATGGCCCGTGACCACCATGTGTGCAGAAATCTCTTTAGCAAAAGAAGCCAGTGGGTTATGGATTGGCCTGGTTCTCTATCGCTGTTTGGGACCCCGCATCCCTCAGCTTTCTCTCCCTCTCTCCCTGTATATTCTTGGACATTCAGAGAAGGTCTCAGGTTGTTTGTGCTGGGCCAGAGCCATTACCTGCCTCCAGCCTGCATCAAATCAGACTCTTGCCAGGCAGTCATGGTAGCAGATGCCTGTAATCCCAGCACTTGGGAGGCTGAGGCAGGAGGGTTATTGCAAGTTCAAGACCAGCGTGAGCCAGAGCCCACTCAAAGCCAGCCTGAACTGCGTAGCAGAACTCTGTCTCAAAAAGAATCAGACTCTCCTTTACCCCACCCACAGAGCACATATCACAGTGGTCAGTGTCTGTGTCCTGAGATTGCCTTTGGCCAGAGCTTGACTATGGCCCTGCCTCCCTGCAGGGGGCCTGGGAAGCCGTGTTTCTAGCTGACTGGTCATGGGGTGGGGGAAGGGGCTGCATCTTGAGCACGGAGTATAGTGGGGAATAAGCACAGCTGACAGTGAGCCAGCCCTGTCATAGTGGGTCCCCTCCCCCGAGGTGGTCTCCATGGATGGTCCATGGAGGCGGGCAGTGCAGTGCCCCCCTCACCTGCCACAGGAAGTTGGGGACACTGTCATTCAGGATGCGCCTGTTTGATGAGGGTTCTCAGCAGTACACATGTCTCCCAAAGGCAGGTGGACCCTCCTCTCCTGTTGGGCATTTGTTTCCGGTGGGTCCCCTAGGTAGGTGCAGGCTGAGGTAGCCCAGGTGACCCTGTACACTGGGGAGATCCTTTTGCAAAGATGCACGCTTTTCCTCTGTGCAGCCGTCCTTCATTCTAGGCGGGTCCTTGGGAGCTCCCTTTCGATCTCAGTTTCAGATACTTCGTGCCTCTGTTCCCCATGGGGCCTGTCACCAGCCCAGGGTGGGCAGCCAGTGTCTGTGGTTCTCCTATGGACCTGGGACTGTGGCAGGAGGTGGCCAAAGGTCATCTCAACCTCTTCCCTAGAACCTAGTCCAGGGGCAGGCCTGGCTTCCCTGTGATACAGAGAGAAAACACTGATCCAGACAGGATGACTTCCAGATGATATAGGGGAAAACTGATCTCTCAACCTGAAAAGTACCTGGGATGAGTTCGTGTTCTCTAAAACTAAAGAATGAATTTTAGGAACAAATGGAGGTTATGAACAGAATACATTTACTGGAGGAAAGAAAGCTCCTGTCCGAGAGAGGGACACAAGGAGGGCCCAAGCGTGTTGTCCCCGTGAAGCTGTCTCTTCCAGGGACTTTTATAGAGTAAAACCATGTGGCGAGGCGGATCTAAGGTGGCAGAAAATGGGAGGTCACTTAAGTAGGTATGAGGTGGGACAAAGCTGTGGTCGACCAATAAGATTACAAGCACCATAGCTCAGGTAAAATTAAACCCAGGACCAAATGAGGAAGCGAGTCACTTGGCAAGCAGGGCAGGGTCTCTTCCTGTTGGGGATTGGGCTAGTGACTCATTTGGGCTCTTTCAAGATGATTGACACCTACTTAGAATATCAATCCCTGATGCCCGTCTATCGGGAAGTATATAGCTATATGTGCTTTCTCTTTTGTCTTGAAGTGTGACCCATATGGGAATGTCTGTCTCTTGCAAGTTGCAAAGTCACCTTGTCTTCCATATTGTCTCCTCGAGGGCCTGGCCCTGTCTGACTGCCTATAATATTTCTATCTAGTTCAGCCACCTGCAACACCTGTGCGTGGCCGTGATCAGAATTCCACTTCTTCTGGGCCTGAGAGGAAGAGGTCAGGAACCCTAGCTCCTAGCACTCTCTCCTCAGCCCCTCAGACATCATCCGGGCTCCTACAGGGGCAGGAGCGGTGGCTTCCAGGGGGAGTGAGATCTAAGCAAGGCCGTGGATGGGAGGGGCGCACCCTGGCCTGAGGGGTCAGCTGGTGTGTACATCACAACCACGGCGTACTTTCACTCAGGATACACCCAAAGCATTCTTCACATTCCGGAAACCACAGACAGCACTGAACTCTACACCCTGTGCCTTCTCCTCTCTCTGCACAGTTACCTATGGCAATGTTTAGCTTATGAATCAGGCCCAGTGAGAGAGTAACAGTAATAACGACTAATAAAACCAAACCATTATAATCATGTGCTGTACTAAAAGTTACTTAAAACTCGGGAGCTAGTTCTAGAAATTTCCATGTGATATTCTCAGCCTGGGGTTGACACCGAGCAGGGAAAGGCACAGAATTTGAATCTGTGGTAAGGAGGGCTTCCTGGGCAGGCCCTTCTTTCTAGGTCCGGGCCAGGTGCTGCCCACCTACAATTCTGATCCACAGGTACATGCTTCATAGGAATCACAGTATGGGCAGCGAGGACTTAAGGGTAGCGTGATGCTGGCACTAAATACATTATCATGTGCTCCAGCCCTGCTAGGAGCCATTAACCCCTGGTCACTGACTGGGATACCTAAATAAGGATCAGGAAGGTGAAGTGACTTGGCCGAGGTCACAGAGCTAATTAGCAGAGAGCTTTTCTACTGCATAGGCACCTCACGCCTTACGTCCGGTGTCACTGGAAATGAAGCTGACCTGGATGTGGGAGACCAAGGCCATGAAGTTCAGTCGGGGGAGAGGCAGGCTCCAGAGTCAGACCTGGACTGAAATCCCTGCTCTGTCATTTTCTAGCTGCGTGACTTTTGATAAATTACTCAGCCTTCCGGAACCACCCATTGCGCCTTTGCTGAGGATAATTATAGCTGGGTTTCTTGCTATTAGAGCCAATAATAGTAGCAGGCTTCCTAGTCTATGAAGATTAAATGAGATATAAAGCACTTGACCCCATGCCCAGGTTATCCTGAGGATCACAGGAGTGGGGCTCCTTGGAGCTACCTGGAAGAGTTAGTTGCCTGATTCCCCAATAGTGGTGGCCCAGACCTGTGACACCTCCTGGGCTCCTCCTTGCTTGAGGATGTCCCTGTAGGCCCCTAAAGTGGGCATCTCCAGCCACCCCAAGCCTCCCACCTGGAATCGTCTGCTGGGAGATGCATCCTTGCCAGGCCCTGCACACAATGTGTAAACTGCAAACAGGTGCATGCAGAAGGGGGCTGGGGCCCAACGAGGGATTTAAATGTTGTCGTGAGGAGAATGAGGAGGTGGCAGATGCTAGGCGACACTTGTTAACAGCCAGCATTCCCGTGGTAGGAAAAAGCAAAGGCTTCTACTCAGGTAGGTCCCCTTCCGCCCGCCCACCCTGTGGCTGCGGTTTGGATGCGACCCCATTTTCTGCCACGTGAGTGGATTAGGAACCCAGGCAGACACCTGAGATGCAGGCCATGGTGCCGACATCAAAGCAATTAAGAGAATGGAGCTGAGGCAAAACGGAGGCTTAGAGGCCCCCTTTGTTCTGAGCGTGGGACCATTTGCTTGAGAAGTGCAGGTCCTGAGCTTAGCTGCAAAAGCCTTGGTGGAAAGGGCTGGCAGGATAGCTCAACAGACAAAGGGCCCGCTGTAGCAAGCACACAGACCAGGGTTTGATCCCCGGGACTGCCTATCGTGCTAGCCCCCCTACCCCCGCCCAGGTGCCCTGAACCTAAGGCAAAGTCCGGCCCTGGTGGCGCACTCCTGTAATTCCCGCTCTGG
This sequence comes from Myocastor coypus, assembly GCA_004027025.1. Lineage (NCBI taxonomy): Eukaryota > Metazoa > Chordata > Mammalia > Rodentia > Myocastoridae > Myocastor > Myocastor coypus. The sequence goes on along the minus strand of PVJA010026334.1, from coordinate 11,268 downwards.
GGAAGCTGAAAACAAGAGCATCACCATGAGTCTGAGCTGCATAGTGAGATCCTGTACCAAAGACACAAAATGAAATAAATAAATGTTTAAAAGCCCTGATGGAAGCCGGGCGTGGTGGCGCACGCCTGTAATCCCAGCACTCGGGAGGCTGAGGCAGGAGGATCGATGCGAGTTCGAGACCAGCCTTGGCTACAAAAGTGAGCTCAAGACCAGCCTGAACCGCATAGCGAGACCCTGTCTCAAAAAGCCAAAAAAAATTAATAAAAAATAAAAAATAAATAAAATAAAATAAAAGCCCTGATGGATTAGAAGAGAGCAGAGCGTGCCATGTGCGGATGTAGCCCAGGTCCCTGCGTGGCCCTGCCTCATGCACGGCAGAGCTTGTGGCCCTCGCCCCAGTGGGTGCTGGGTATCTGCAGACTGATCGCTCCAGGCCTCCTCACTTCTGCGGTTTGCCATTGAATCACGACGCCCCAGAAATCACAAGGATGGAAATTTGCTTCTTTCGTTTGTTAATCTCCTAATGGCACGCTGAACATGTTGCCGCATTCACCCACAACAATAAATATTCCTCGGAAACATAATTTTAATGACTATATAATGTCCTACCAAATGGAGATGTCCAAATTTATGTGGCCATTTCCCTGTTATTGGACATTTAAGTAGTTCACACTATTTTTTCTGTCTTTTCTGCCCTTATATAACATGATAATAAAGATGGACCTATTTGTTTCCTGAAGGCAGAATTTCTCAAGCTTTTGGGTCCGTGAACTGCTTTAAATGCTTGTGAAATGGAAGAGCCCAGTTTTAGTTTCCACAGCTTAAATCTATTGCTGCTGAACATTCTAAAAAAAAACCTTTCACAATTTTTTTTTTTTTTTTTCCAGATCCAGGGATTGAACTCAAGACCTTGCATTTGCCAGGCAGGCACTTGTGCCCCGAGCTATCTCCCTGGCACTAATTTATTTTTGAAATGGTGACAATAACCCCATTCTGTGGTAGCATAAAAATAACAATAATAATAATAATGGGCAGATTAAAGTGCCAGCTTAGGCAGATGCAGTGGCCGGAGGTTCGATCCCTGGCATGCTGTGCCGGCCCCAACCCCAGGGCATACTGGGGCTGCTATTCAAACTGGGCATAGTAGCTCACAGCTGTAATCCCAGCATTTGGGAGGCTGAACACAGGCAGATCACTCTGAGTCCGATCTACACCCTGTACTAAATACAAAAAAAAAAAAAAAGAAAAGAAATTAACTGTATTTTCAAACAAGAAGATCTGAGCAAGGAGCCGCTTTTAATTTGTATTTTTTCATTCTTTTGCAAAACTGCCTGATGCCTGGCTCAGAGCAGCCTGCCGCCCCCTCTCTGCTCCCTCAGTCTGTCGTGGTTTGTTGTTTTAGTTAAAAATTAGGCATCACAGATATGCAGTTGGAAAACAGAAGAGCATTAATTGCCTTATTACATAATTACGGACATTCTCTTCTGATGCCATGCTAAAACTCACCGTGTAGCCTAGCTCTTGAAAGCTTATTGGAATGTAGAACCCAGGACTTTAACCAGTGAACTCTGTGCATCCTGCTACAGGAAAGCGATTAATTCCATTTGCACGCTGGATGGTGAGTTTACCCACATGTGGTTCTTTAAACATCACACGTTGATCAATGTATTTTGTCATGCAGTGTAAAAAAAGCTTGTGTGATACCATCACCTCCAGTCTCACCAGAAAAGTTTAGAGAAGCTTTTAAGGATTTTGTTTATTTATTTATTTATTTATTTAGTATTTAGTAGAGGGTCTATGGGGTCTCACTACATGGATCGGATTTGTAGTAATCCTGTTTTCAGCGTCCCAAGCCCCAGGATTATAGGCGTACACCACCGTGCCCAGTCTCAATCGCTGTCTCAAAGTGCCCCCAGGGGCACGGCCAGCACAGCAAGCTGGAGATCAAACCCCAGTCCCCGTGTCTGCCTAAGCAGACACTGCAGTCCACTGAGCTATCTGGCCAGCTCTGTTTTTGTTTCAGTACTAGGAATCGAACTCAGGACTTCATGCTTGCCAGGCAAGCACTGTGATGCTGAGCTATCTCCCTGACCCTAGAGAAGCTTTTAAAGTCATAGTATGGGTCGGGGAGATAGCTCAGCAGTCTAAGTACCTGCCTGGCAAGCACAAGAACCCAGGTTTGATCTCTAGTGCCATGTGCTGTGCCAGTGCCTGGCATGCTGAGCCAGCCACCAAGACTGGGCATGGAGATATGCTCTTGTAGTCAGTCCGAACACCAGGGAGGCTGAGACAGGAGGATCACTGTGAGTCCAAGTCACATAGTAGGAGCCTGTACCAAACAAATAACTAAAAGATTAAAAAGGATAAAGTCATGGGAGTAGATGAAGTTTGCCAGAATTCAGATGTTTTGCTTCAGGCTGGCCTTGAGCTCACCTTTATAACTCAGGCTGGTCTCGAACTCGCATCGATCCTCTTGCCTCAGCCTCCCAAGTGCTAGGATTATAGATGTGTGCCACCATGTCTGGCAGAACTTGAACTCGCTTTATCTCCATGACGACCATGAGGCTGTGAGTGCGTCAGGTCCCCCTCGAGAACAACACCTGCAGAGGAGTGACCCACGTGGGCCACATGGCACAGACACACACGGGGTGTGGAGGAGAAGAGGCAGTGCCTGGTGCTGTAGCTGAAATGTGTCCCCAAACTTCATCTCCAGATTCGTAGGCTCAGGTATTTGAGGGGTGACGGAGGGATGATAAGGCCTTAGGGACCTCATGAGGAAGGAACAGGTCAAGGACAAACCTCCCAGCTGGTGGTTCTCTGCCGCACAGCAGAAGGCCGGTAGACACCTCAAGTGTCCTCTATGTAGCAGGATTAAGGAGGACCTTGCCTCCGCCTCAGCATGAGTCACCCACCCCAACCAACCTCACAGAAGGAACCAAACGTTTGCCACAAACCTCCCTGTGCCGGCCCCGTTCTCCATCTGTGAATCTGAGACCCCCAAGCCGTGTGTGGAGCCTAAGGATGCTCTTAGGAGATTTGATGTCCTGGGGGGCAGATCAGTTGCCTGTTGATTCATTTCCTTTGGTTTTTAATGTGGCCATGTGAGCTGAGAACAAGTGTCCAAGGCACAGGACTGCTGGGCTGTAGGTAGTGACCCAAGCCCCAGTGTTCTGATAAGCCCTGCTGGTGGGCTGCTGTCTCCATGCTCTGGCTGCCATTACAGAGGTAACCAGGCCTGCAGACAAGGCAGCAGTAGGCGGCCTGAGTGCTCGTGAATAGCATGGTGCAGCCTGGTCACCGCAGCAGCACGGTGTGGCCTTGAAAAGGTCCTTCCTGTCCCCCTCACTTCCACGCTCTGTTCTTCGCTTCATTCCTTTCATCAGAGACTGGTTCTCCAGTGCAGCTCCCAGCCCTGGGCTGAGTCTGCAGGCTCATCTTCAGGGTTTCATAGGCATGAATGTTCTCTGGGTTCCCAGAGCTAGCCTGGTGGCCCTGGCGGCTGCTACAGGGACCCATGTATGCCTGTCCCCTGTCCCAAGCCTTGATGTACAACATTCTTAGCTGATAGATCTCAGAACTCAGCACATACTTCCAGAAAAGAGCCTTTATCTCCGTAGACTTCCTACACCATCAACTCCCCTTCAGCCTTGTGAACAGGTCCCACATGGGGTCCAGGGGACCAGCATCTTTTCTGTGGCAGCTGCCAACAGGCACAGGCCTCCCACGGCCTAAACCCTGGCAGTTTCACACTGTGTGGCTGGATTCCCAAAAAGGGCATATATCCTAGCATGCAGGTAAAAGCTACCAGCCCTTGCCATTTAATTTGAGAGTTGCTTTTTATAGAAAGGTTGCAGAACTAGTAGTTTCAAAGCCATTGCTGGCACCATGTTCCCTGATGCCTCCTCGGCCTAAGGAGGTCACATGACCGGCCCCAAGCACTGACTCCACAGAGCCAGGTCTCGGTCAGGATCCTTCTGGGAAGAGGCTGTTCCACACTGAATCCTTCTTGGAACCTGCTCTAGAATCCGGATTCTTTTACCTGACAGTCCACACACTGCAGCATTTTGTTGTTTCTTATGTGAGTGTGTGTGTGTGTGTGT